>SJYC01145147.1:0-35793 GCA_006408675.1 Madoqua kirkii | reverse complement strand
TTTTTAAATTTGGCTTCTGATTATGAGCTCATATATCCCTTGAAATTTTGCCTTGGGAATTCTTTGAGAAGTTGGATGAGGGGTATTGTTCACAAGAGTATTTACATCTGCGTCTTCTAGCTCTTGAGGACAATACTAATTCAGAACCTATCAACTTGAACCTAAATCCTCACCTATACCATCCTCCAGGCAGTATAAATGTGGGCTGTAAACCACATGAGTGTTGGCTTATGGTCTACTTATTCCCAAGAAAAAATTATTTTACACTGTGCCCAATACCAAAGATCTAGATCTAAAGTCCTTCTTTAATTTATTTAAACATAGTAAGATTCTATTTGCTAAGTCCATCTATTTTTTAAGTCTTTGAGGGTACGGGGACAGATGACTCGTTTCTAGTTCACCTTGACAACGTTATGTAAACCCTCCTACTAGATTCTCAATTGAGACTAAGAATAAGTTTGTGTTTGTCTGTATTTTTAAGCCCTACATCCTGGACTATAAGGTCACAATAACGTGTAGGAGTTGCTTAATGCTGTGGCTTCCCACTTTGACATAATTTTGGCCTCCAAGAATTGATTAATTGTTTCTCTACCTCAAAATATACCTTTTAACCTACTATTTTTAACTGTTTTCAGTTAAAGGGTCTACCAAGGTATTTATTTGATTATACTGCCAGAAGTGTGTTACTATTTTTTCTGCTCTGATAAAGACAAAAATAATACTAAGATAAAGGGAAAGGTATGGTCCAAATCTGTAAAGCACACTTGAATGAAGTGTGCAAACTAGTGTAAAGCACGCTAGAATGAAGCTGGTGCAACATCATTGCACCAGCTTATGTAGTCTGTGCCCTTCTACTCAAACTATCTTTTCCCACCTTCTTCTCAGCGAAGTTCAGATGTGTATAAGAGACAGAATCTTACTAACATTTTTATAGAAATTCATATTAATATACATATTAATATACTTATATATACATATTAATATACTTAAATGTATTTATTTTTATAAGTTTATGATTTCATGTGTATGTTTTATGTGTATAAGTATATACATGTATAGATAGATGTGTATGTATATATACATGCATATACAGTGGTGTGTACCTGTGAGTGTCCATGAGCATATGTATTATATGTACATGTGTATGTACATTGTTTGCACTTTTGTATAATCATTTGTATATGTGTATACATGCCATGTATACATATGTACATGCCATGTATATATTAGGGTGTGTGTTTCTGTATACTTATCAATATGTGTATATATGTCTTTGTTTATTCAAATATATATTTGTGCACATGTGTCTCTATATGTGTAGTTATATTTGTGTGTGAATGCATGTTTGTGTTTGTATGCCTGCATATCTGTATGTGTAGTTTCACCTAAAATATGTAGTCCTCTCATTACCATTTAATTCTAAAGAGTTTTTATCTTGTCTTTATTATCTTTGTTTTATATATTTCTGTAGTTTGTTCCATAAAGGGTCAAGTAATTTTCAAAGCTCATTACAGAAATACCACTATATTTCCCTCCTTTCCTCATAAGCAACTAGTTTAAGTCTAAGAGCCAAATCTTCTATTATTTGACTTCATGTATCTGAAGGACACATTTCTACTTCTATAAACTTTAGTCTTAAATATTAGATAGCAATTCCAAAACTTAATATGGAAGTTTACCTGGTTTTCGTTGACCCTCCCCACCATCACTCATCCCTTCCTTTTCAGTCCCATAATTTTCTCAATATACTCTAATCTTGTTTAGATCAATGGGCATGCCCACTTTGGTATTTCCATGTAAACATAACTCATCATTGATTACTTTTGTTGTCTAAACAGTATACTGATTTTCTTTAGCTTATTTACTCTGAGCATATCATGACTTCACAATCAAATTCCTCCAGGTGCGTAATTCTCGTAGCAGGTGGTTGAGACACATCAGTTGTCCCATCTTTCACCCGCTGGAAGAGTCCTGCAGTTTCTCAGATGTCCTAAACTGGACAGATGGAATTCTGGACTTCTCCCATTTTAGGGTCTGTGTGATCATCCTGAGAATTCTGTCTGCTTTTGCTGTGTTGGATCCTCTATTTCTTTGATTCTTTATATTCCAATCTCGTGGTTTATTCCATGAACTTGGCAAAGTATTTTATTATTGGTTTCCTGAGAAAAGGAGTGTATGAAAGGCTACTTTTAAACGTATTCATTTCTGACAAATTCCTAAGTCTACTCTCACAATAGTTTGTCGAGAAATAGAATTTTAAGTGAGAAATAATTTATTTGTAAGGCATTCCTCCATCGTCTTCATGGAGGACGTCTTCATAGACTTCATTGTTTTCATGGACTTCACAGATACAATGAAGAGTTTAATCACTAATGACCCTTTGATTCCTGATTCATTGTATGAACAGCTCTCTTTCCTCCTTCTTCTCCTCCTCTTCCCTCTCCTTCTTCTTCCTTTCCTCTCTATCGGTACCATCTCTCTCTCTCTCAGTACTTTCTGATTCCACAGTTACAAAACGTCTACATACGAGGGGATGAGGTATTTTCTTGTCTCTATTCATTCAATACATTGAATGATTAAAGAGCCTGTTCGCTACTGGAACATATTTTATTTCTGGGAAAATGTTTTTCGTTATGGGTTTAGATGTGTATAAGAGACAGTGTATAGATAGATGTGTATGTATATATACATGCATATACAGTGGTGTGTACCTGTGAGTGTCCATGAGCATATGTATTATATGTACATGTGTATGTACATTGTTTGCACTTTTGTATAATCATTTGTATATGTGTGTACATGCCATGTATACATATGTACATGCCATGTATATATTAGGGTGTGTGTTTCTGTATACTTATCAATATGTGTATATATGTCTTTGTTTATTCAAATATATATTTGTGCACATGTGTCTCTATATGTGTAGTTATATTTGTGTGTGAATGCATGTTTGTGTTTGTATGCCTGCATATCTGTATGTGTAGTTTCACCTAAAATATGTAGTCCTCTCATTACCATTTAATTCTAAAGAGTTTTTATCTTGTCTTTATTATCTTTGTTTTATATATTTCTGTAGTTTGTTCCATAAAGGGTCAAGTAATTTTCAAAGCTCATTACAGAAATACCACTATATTTCCCTCCTTTCCTCATAAGCAACTAGTTTAAGTCTAAGAGCCAAATCTTCTATTATTTGACTTCATGTATCTGAAGGACACATTTCTACTTCTATAAACTTTAGTCTTAAATATTAGATAGCAATTCCAAAACTTAATATGGAAGTTTACCTGGTTTTCGTTGACCCTCCCCACCATCACTCATCCCTTCCTTTTCAGTCCCATAATTTTCTCAATATACTCTAATCTTGTTTAGAGCAATGGGCATGCCCACTTTGGTATTTCCATGTAAACATAACTCATCATTGATTACTTTTGTTGTCTAAACAGTATACTGATTTTCTTTAGCTTATTTACTCTGAGCATATCATGACCTCACAATCAAATTCCTCCAGGTGCGTAATTCTCGTAGCAGGTGGTTGAGACACATCAGTTGTCCCATCTTTCACCCGCTGGAAGAGTCCTGCAGTTTCTCAGATGTCCTAAACTGGACAGATGGAATTCTGGACTTCTCCCATTTTAGGGTCTGGTGATCATCCTGAGAATTCTGTCTGCTTTTGCTGTGTTGGATCCTCTATTTCTTTGATTCTTTATATTCCAATCTCGTGGTTTATTCCATGAACTTGGCAAAGTATTTTATTATTGGTTTCCTGAGAAAAGGAGTGTATGAAAGGCTACTTTTAAACGTATTCATTTCTGACAAATTCCTAAGTCTACTCTCACAATAGTTTGTCGAGAAATAGAATTTTAAGTGAGAAATAATTTATTTGTAAGGCATTCCTCCATCGTCTTCATGGAGGACGTCTTCATAGACTTCATTGTTTTCATGGACTTCACGGATACAATGAAGAGTTTAATCACTAATGACCCTTTGATTCCTGATTCATTGTATGAACAGCTCTCTTTCCTCCTTCTTCTCCTCCTCTTCCCTCTCCTTCTTCTTCCTTTCCTCTCTATCGGTACCATCTCTCTCTCTCTCAGTACTTTCTGATTCCACAGTTACAAAACGTCTACATACGAGGGGATGAGGTATTTTCTTGTCTCTATTCATTCAATACATTGAATGATTAAAGAGCCTGTTCGCTACTGGAACATATTTTATTTCTGGGAAAATGTTTTTCGTTGGGGTTTCCCCATTGGCTTAGGGGTAAAGAATCTGCCTGCAATGCAGGAGACCTGGGTTAGGTCCCTGGGTAGGGATGATCCCCTGGAGAAGGGAATGGCAACCCACTCCAGTATGCTTGCCTTGAGAATTCCATGGACAGAGAAACCTGCCAGGCTGCAGTCCATTCGGTCTCAAAGAGTCAGACACGACGGAAGCAACAGCGCGCATGCGCGTTCTTCATTATTTCATTGATTCATTTCCTCTCTTTTATTTCCTGTCTCTGGAACTTCCTTTTAGAGTTATAAAGTGAAAATGTCCACAACATTACATGCTTTTGTGCCCACTGGACCACCAGAATCTACTACATTGACTGAGAGTTAGTATATATTGAATGAGTGAATTATTTCTGTGGACAAGTAATTTAAGTGACTGCATAATTTTAATATTTATGTATGTCATGTAATATTTTGTATTTTGCTGTTTATTTAACATTATTAGAAACTTCAGTTGTTTCTTAAATTTCAGTGTAATGTTCCTGTCAATGTTCTCTTTGTCTCTTTTCATTACCTTCCAAATAATTTCTTTATTCCTTTTCCTGATTCTATAATTTTGTTTGGAGTTTCTTTTACTCTGTTAGTTATTATTATTCCTTTTAATATTTAAGTGTTCATTTCGAGGAGTTGTCGTTGTTATTTTTTAAGTCCAATTAGAAAAATTTTTTCAGTCTTCTGCTTCTTACCTATAGTCTTTACTCCCTCTTTATTTATAAAAACAAAGTAAGAAGCTTGGGGTCTGGTTATACCTATTCCTGAAGTCTTTGAGAGTATGATTCTACTGTTATTTTTTTTCTCACTTTCACTTGTCTTGTATAGCTTTCTCTTTTTTTTTTAAATTTGGCTTCTGATTATGAGCTCATATATCCCTTGAAATTTTGCCTTGGGAATTCTTTGAGAAGTTGGATGAGGGGTATTGTTCACAAGAGTATTTACATCTGCGTCTTCTAGCTCTTGAGGACAATACTAATTCAGAACCTATCAACTTGAACCTAAATCCTCACCTATACCATCCTCCAGGCAGTATAAATGTGGGCTGTAAACCACATGAGTGTTGGCTTATGGTCTACTTATTCCCAAGAAAAAATTATTTTACACTGTGCCCAATACCAAAGATCTAGATCTAAATTCCTTCTTTAATTTATTTAAACATAGTAAGATTCTATTTGCTAAGTCCATCTATTTTTTAAGTCTTTGAGGGTACGGGGACAGATGACTCGTTTCTAGTTCACCTTGACAACGTTATGTAAACCCTCCTACTAGATTCTCAATTGAGACTAAGAATAAGTTTGTGTTTGTCTGTATTTTTAAGCCCTACATCCTGGACTATAAGGTCACAATAACGTGTAGGAGTTGCTTAATGCTGTGGCTTCCCACTTTGACATAATTTTGGCCTCCAAGAATTGATTAATTGTTTCTCTACCTCAAAATATACCTTTTAACCTACTATTTTTAACTGTTTTAATTTAAAGGGTCTACCAAGGTATTTATTTGATTATACTGCCAGAAGTGTGTTACTATTTTTTCTGCTCTGATAAAGACAAAAATAATACTAAGATAAAGGGAAAGGTATGGTCCAAATCTGTAAAGCACACTTGAATGAAGTGTGCAAACTAGTGTAAAGCACGCTAGAATGAAGCTGGTGCAACATCATTGCACCAGCTTATGTAGTCTGTGCCCTTCTACTCAAACTATCTTTTCCCACCTTCTTCTCAGCGAAGTTCTAAACCTTCTCGAAGTTCTAACCCTTCTTCGGTACCCAAGTTCAGCTTCCAACGTAAAGTCTATCTGAACGTTCTGACCAATATTGATGGGAAATGTTTCCAACTCTTATATCAGATACATAAATAATATACATATTACAGGGTTTCAAATAAGGTCATCATCATCTCTGTATTGCATATGGAGAAACTGAGCTTAAGACTGCATAAATGAGAAAGCACTGAAACTGGGGTTTCAGACTCTCCACTGATTTCTCGCCTGGAAGCTGCAATAACCCACAACACCAAATCTCACTTATTCCTTTGCTGGCAAAGTTACATCTCCAGGATATGCATCGGTGTAGTTCTTACAATAGGCTATGATGGAGGCAACTTTAACCACCAGACTGTACTTATTAGTAGCCCCATCAAAAGGACTTCCAAAATATGCTATCTAAGTAAAATGTAGGTCTACTTCACATGTTTCTTTAACTGTGAATAAGTGTCCCCCAAAGGGGTCATAACAGTCTTATTCCTTTGCTGGCAAAGTTACATCTCCAGGATATGCATCGGTGTAGTTCTTACAATAGGCTATGATGGAGGCAACTTTAACCACCAGACTGTACTTATTAGTAGCCCCATCAAAAGGACTTCCAAAATATGCTATCTAAGTAAAATGTAGGTCTACTTCACATGTTTCTTTAACTGTGAAATAAGTGTCCCCCAAAGGGGTCATAACAGGCTTTCAGTTCAGTCAGCTCAGTTCAGTCGCTCAGTCGTGCCCAACTCTCCGACCCCATGAATTGCAGCGCCAGGCCTCCCTGTCCATCACCAACTCCCGGAGTTCACTCAGACTCACATCCATCGAGTCAGTGATGCCATCCAGCCATCTCATCCTGGCACTTTATGATCCTGAACAGTCTGTCCTCTAAGACTGAGGCTGATTTTTTTCACCTGTGCGTCACCTGCAGGAGCAGCAGCTACAGCTCGACTCAGTCCTCCCTTCTGTCCACTCCCTGGGTTCCTGAGAGTCTCTGGAGAATTTAGATGATACAGCAGCTCGTAGCTTCAGGAACCCTGCTCTCAGTAATACTAGTACTGTTAGCTCTGCCTTTAAAAATCAAAACTATGTAAAAGGCCCTTTAGAAGACTTTATAGTGTAAAGAATATACATTGTAAACAACAAAACAAGCCATTTGCAGCAACAGAGAGGGACCTAAAGATTATCATACTAAGTAAGTCAGACAGAGAAAGACAAAAATCACATGATGCCACTTATATGTGGAATCTAAAATGTATGATGCAAATGAACTTATGTACAACCGAGAAAGAGACTTACAGACCACAGAAAACAACTTTATGATGACCAAAGGGGAAGCAGGGAGGAGGGATAAATTAGGAGTTTGGTGTTAACATATATACGCATATATACTGCAGATGTAGAAAACAATCTGATGGTTACCAAGGGAGAAAAGGGAGGAGAAGGGATAAATTGGGAAATTGAGGTTGACGTGGGAAACAGAGGTTGACATATACATACTATTATATAAAAAATAGATAACTAGTAAGAACCTACTGTATAGCACAGGGAACTCGATTTAATATTCTATAATGACCTATATGGAAACAAAATTTAAATAAAGAATGATTCATTATTAATGGATTCAATTTCCTGTACAGCAGAAACACCACATTGTAAATTAACTATACTCTAATAAAGATTAATTTAAAGAAAAAAGAGCATATGGATGCTGCTGCTAAGTCACTTCAGTCGTGTCCAACTCTGTGTGACCCCATAGATGGCAGCCCACCAGACTCCCCCGTCCCTGGGATTCTCCAGGCAAGAACACTGGAGTGGGTTGCTATTTCCTTCTCCAATGCATGAGAGTGAAAAGTGAAAGTGAAGTCGCTCAGTCATGTCTGACTCTTTGCGACCGCATGGACCGCAGCCTACCAGTCTCCTCTGTCCATGGGATTTTCCAGGCAAGAGTACTGGAGTGGGGTGCCATTGCCTTCTCCGATATGGATGCTACTATATAGAAAATAGGTAACCAATAAGAACATACTGCATAGCACAGGGAAATACACTCAATATAGATTTAAGGGACTAAATCTGACGGACAGAATGCCTGATGAACTATGGACGGAGGTTCGTGACATTGTACGGGAGACAGGGATCAAGACCATCCCCGTAGAAAAGAAATGTAAAAAAAGCAAAATGGCTGTCTGGGGAGGCCTTACAAATAGCTGTGAGAAGAAGAGAAGCGAAAAGCAAAGGAAAAAAAGGAAAGATAAAAGCATCTGAAAGCAGAATTCCAAAGAATAGCAAGGAGAGATAAGAAAGCCTTCCTCAGCAATCAATGCAAAGAAACAGAGGAAAACAACAGAATGGGAAAGAAGAGAGATCTCTTCAAGAAAATTAGAGATGCCAGGGGAACATTTCATGCAAAGATGGGCTCAATAAAGAACAGAAATGGTATGGACCTAACAGAAGCAGAAGATATTAAGAAGAGGTGGCAAGAATACACAAAAGAACTGTACAAAAAACAGCTTCACTACCCAGGTAATCATGATGGTGTGATCACTCACCTAGAGCCAGACATTCTGGAATGTGAAGTCACGCGGACCTTAGAAAGCATCACTATGAACAAAGCTAGTGGAGGTGATGGAATTCTACTTGAGCTGTTTCAAATCCTGAAAGATGATGCTGTGAAAGTGCTGCACTCAATATGCCAGCACATTTGGAAAACTCAGCAGTGGCCACAGGACTGGAAAAGGACAGTTTTCATTCCAATCCCCAAAAAAGGCAATGTCAAAGAATGTTGAAACTACTGCACAATTGCACTCTCTCATACACTAGTAAAGTAACACTCAAAATTCTCCAAGCTAGGCTTCAGCAATACATAAACCATGAATTTCCAGATTTTCGAGCTGGTTTTAGAAAAGGCAGAGGAACCAGAGATCAAATTGCCAACATCCATTGGATCATGGAAAAAGCAAGAGAGTTCCAGAAAAATATCTATTTCTGCCTTATTGACTATGCCAAAGCCTTTGACTATGTGGATCACAATAAACTGTGGGAAATTCTGAAAGAGATGGAAATACCAGATCACTTGAGCTGCCTCTTGAGAAACCTATATGCAGGTCAGGAAACAACAGTTAGAACTGGACATGGAACAACAGACTGGTTCCAAATAGGAAAAGGAGTACATCAAGGCTGTATATTGTCACCCTGCTTATTTAACTTATATGCAGAGTATATCATGAGAAACGCTGGACTGAAGAAACACAAGCTGGAATCAAGATTGCTGGGAGAAATATCAATAACCTCAGATATGCAGGTGACACCACCATTATGGAAGAAAGTAAAGAGGAACTAAAAAGCCTCTTGATGAAAGTGAAAGAGGAGAGTGAAAAAGTTGGCTTAAAGCTCAACATTCAGAAAACGAAGATCATGGCATCTGGCTTCATCACTTCATGGGAAATAGATGGGGAAACAGTGGAAACAGTGTCAGACTTTATTTTGGGGGACTCCAAAATCACTGCAGATGGTGATTGCAGCCATGAACTTAAAAGATGCTTACTCCTTGGAAGAAAAGTTATGAACAGCCTAGATAGCATATTGAAAAGCAGAGATATTACCTTGCCATCAAAGGTCCATCTAGTCAAGGCTATGGTTTTTCCTGTGGTCATGTATGGATGTGAGAGTTGGACTATGAAGAAAGCTGAGTGCCGAAGAATTGATGCTTTTGAACTGTGGTGTTGGAGAAGGCTCGTGAGAGTCCCTTGGACTGCAAGGAGATCCAACCAATCCGTTTTTAAGGAGATCAGTCCTGGGTGTACTTTGGAAAGACTGATGTTGAAGCTGAAACTCCAATACTTTGGCCACCTCATACGAAGAGCTGATTCATTGGTAAAGACCCTGATGCTGGGAGGGATTGGGGGCAGGAGGAGAAGGGGACGACAGAGGATGAGATCGCTGGATGGCATCAACGACTCAATGGACATCAGTTTGAGTGAACTCCGGTAGTTGGTGATGGACAAGGGAGGCCTGGCGTGCTGTGATTCATGGGGTCACAAAGAGTCGGAGACAGCTGAGCGACTGAACTGAACTGATAAGGGAAAAGAATTTGAAAAAGAACATATATATACATACACACACATATATACATATATAACTTTTCTGTACACCTGAAAACTAACACAACATTGTAAATCAACTGTATTTCAATTTAAAAAAAGAATATACATTTTTATACAATTTTGTTTATCTCCCTATGCTGTAGGAAGGGGGAGGTCCCCCTACAGAGCCCCAAGAGCAGGCTGTCTAACACTCAAAAAAGAATTTTCCGAGGAGACACGTGCTGACAAAGTGAGAGATTTTATAGGGAAAGGGCACCCAGGTGGAGAGCAGGAGGGTAAGGGAACCCAGGAGAACAGCTCTGCTGCGTGATGGGATTAGTTTCCAGGTGGCCTTTGGCCAATCATTCTAATTCAGGGTCTTTCCTGGTGGCTCACGCATTGCTCAGCCAAGACAGATGCTAGCGAGAGGGATTCTGGGAAGTGGATAGACTGGCAGTGTCTCCTTTCGACCTTTCTGGTTGGTGGTGGCTTATTAGTTCCATATTCCTTGTCAGGATCTCCTGTCATAAAACAACTCATGCAAATGGTTACTATGGTGCCTGGCCAGGGTGGGCAGCTCCAATCAGTGTGCTTCCCCTAACAGCTCTAATAAACAAGGTAGTGCCACTTTACTCAATTACTTCACACAGATTGAGAATTCCTGGTGAACACATCCTGTTTCCTGCCTGGGTTCACAACTGCACTGTGCCATGAAAAGGTTAGGTTAATAATCCCAGGCATCTCCTCCAGTTTAACACTTTATCACCATTTCATTTTCTTGTTTCCCTGTCCATACACACGTGTTAGAATTCCCTCTTGACTCATCTCTTTTAGGCATGTTCCTAGCCCCCTATACATGTCAGCACCTTAAGAACAAGGACTCCACCTGTTTCCTGCCATCCACTCCTCTCTCCTATGCAAATACTGGTACATCGCAGCCCACAGGGAGCATGTGTCAAATCAACTTATGAATCTTTCTCATGTCACATATATGTTTACACTGTTGGAGCTCTGACCTCATCAAGTGCCTCACACCCAGCCCATACACCATCCTCAATAATCAACTAAACAACACAAAGCCGAAAACCACTCACCACCATTCTCTCTTGCACATGCATCCACTCTACTAATTTACTAATTTAGAAATAAAAAGTAGCTTCTACCTATTGTTTGTTTGTTTGTTCAGTTGCCCAGTCATGTCCTACTCTTTGCAACCCCGTGGACTGCAGCAAGCCCGGCTTCCCTGTCCCTCACCATCTCCCAGAGTTTGCCCAAGTTCATGTGCATTGCATCGGTGATGCCATCTCATCCCCTGACGCCCTCTTCTCCTTCTGCACTCAATCTTTTCCAGCATCAAGGACTTTTCCATAGAGTTGTCTGTTCACATCAGGTGATCAAAACACTGGAGCTTCAGCATCAGTTCTTCCAGTGACTATTCAGGGTTGATCTCCCTTAAGATTAACTAGTTTGATCTCCTTGCTGTCCAAGTGACTTTCAAGAATCTTCCCCAGCACTGCAGTTTGAAGGCATAAATTCTTTGCATTTTGCCTTCTTTACAGTCCAGCTTTCACAACTGTATGTGACCATGTACCCTATTAACAGCTTATAACTCACTTAAGTTCACTTAATAACAGTGCTATGTGTACATAACATTCTTCTAGATGTGTAAAGTGGGGTTCAGAAAAGATAAATAGATTCCCCAAGGTCACAGTTATGTAATGTCTCAATCGGATCTGGCATGCCATGAACGTCTATGATCAAAATATCACATCACCATCTGGAATATTGGGCATCTCATAACGTCTTGTTCAGGAGAGAGATGAAGGGTAGGTTCCCCACGTCTTTCCCCTAAGCAGCCTTAGAACCAGGTCTGTGGGTGATCAGATTTAAGCATCTTTATTTGGAGGCTTCTCTGAGAAGCCTCGAGATGAATGAGGCTGTCTTTGTACTTGTTTCATGGTTTTAGGTGGCTCAGAAAACATTTTGTAAATGATGTCTGAAATAGGATATTCTCAGTTCTGAACTCCCAGATTTCATGATGAGAACCTAAGTTCCTGTTGGGAACTAGGTATTCTTGTTCATGATTCAATTTAGACACAAGCATGAACCCTGCCTGTGTGTCTCTACAACCTTCCCACATTCTCATCCCAAGAAATTACCCAAAGTAGTATTTAGAGTTATGAGTCCTAAATGTGCCTGTTTGAAAAAAAAAATTTTAATGGTCAAGGGAAATTCAAAACTACAAATTTTATTTTAGATTTTTTTTAAAGCCCTCTAATGACCTTCTGTCAGTCTGATTGAGTTTCAACAGGATACCATAGACTTGGTGGTTTATAAACAACAGAACTTCATTCCTCACACATTAGAGGCTGAAAAATCTAAAATCAAGGTGCTAGCAGATTTACTGTTTGGAAAGTGAAGAGGAACTAAAAGCCTCTTGATGAAGGTGAAAGAGGAGAGTGAAAAAGTTGGCTTAAAGCTCAACATTCAGAAAATGAAGATCATAGCATCTGGTCCCATCACTTTATGGGAAATAGATGGGGAAACAGTGGAAACAGTATCAGACTTTATTTTGGGGGGCTCCAAAATCACTGAAGATGGTGATTGCAACCATTAAATTAAAAGACGCTTACTCCTTGGAAGGAAAGTTATGACCAACTTAGCATATTAAAAAGCAGAGACATTACTTTGCCAGCAAAGGTCCATCTAGTCAAGGTTATGGTTTTTCCTGTGGTCATGTATGGATGTGACACTTGGACTATGAAGAAAGCTGAGCACCAAAGAATTGATGCTTTTGAACTGTGGTGTTGACTTAGTTGAGAAGACTCCTGAGAGTCCCTTGGACTGCAAGGAGATCCAACCAGTCCATTCTGAAGGAGATTAGCCCTCAGTGTTCATTGGAAGGACTGATGCTAAAGCTGAAGCTCCAATACTTTGGCCACCTCATACAAAGAGTTGACTCATTGGAAAAGATCCTGATGCTGGGAGGGATTGGGGGCAGGAGGAGAAGGGGATGACAGAGGATGAGATGGCTGGATAGCATCACTGACTCGATGGACATGAGTTTGAGTGAACTCTGCCAGTTGGTGAGGGACAGGGAGGCCTGGCGTGCTGCAATTCATGGGGTTGCAAAGAGTTGGACACAACTGAACGACTGAACTGAAATGAACCGAAGAACTCACTTTCTACTTCATAGTAATCTGTCTTCTTGCTGTATCCTCACATGATGAAACTGCCTAGGGAGCTCTCTGGAGTCTCTTTCAAAAGACACTGTCTCTTTTTAAAGGACTCAGGGAACTCAGACTGGTGCCCTGTAACAACCTCGAAGGGTGGGAGGTATGAGGGAGGTTCAAGAGGGAGGGGACACATGTATACCTATGGCTGATTCATGTTGATGTATGGTAGAAACTAACACAATATTGTAAAACAATTATCTGCCAATTAAAAATAAATATTTTTTTAAGTCACTGATTTCATTCATGAAGGTTTCACTCTCATGACCAAAGGCTCCATCTCCAAATACCATCTAAATGGGGATAAGGCCTCAACATATGCATTTGGTGGGAGCACAACAATATACTGCTGCTGCCAAGTCGCTTCATTCGTGTCCAACTCTGTGCAACCCCAGAGATGGCAGCCCACCAGGCTCCGGAGGGATTCTCCAGCCAAGAACACTGAAGAGGGATGCCATTTCCTTCTCCAATGCATGAAAGTGAAAAGTGAAAGTGAAGTCACTCAGTCGTATCCAACCCTCAGCAGCCCCATGGAGTGCAGCCTTCCAGGCTCCTCTGTCCATGGGGTTTTCCAGGCAAAAGTACTGGAGTGGGGTGCCATTGCCTTCTCTTATAGCCTACAGCATTTGCCTTATTTGAAAAAACAACAAAACAAAAATTAACACAAAATCTATGATGAAAACCAAACAGGCAATGTATTGATGTTGCTAGGAAAGGCAATTTCGTGGGTTTAAGAACTAACTAGAAAGTCTTGAAAGGATAACATAACTTCATTTCCTGGAGTTTGTCTTGTTATTTTCTCATACATTAGTTCTTCAACTTGTTTGATGTAAGGATATTTTATCTTATTTCACACCTCCCACTTCCTGATAATCTTGATTTAGTCCCAAAATATTTGAACACAACTTCTAGATGTCCAGCCTTGTGTAAGGGGCTCAGCATTTAGTATGCAACCTGTTATCACAACCCCTATGAATCATGTATTATTTCCAATGAGAAAGCAGGGGCTCAAAGAAGTCAAACTACTTGCACAAGTTCATAGAAATAGTAAACAACAGAATAAATATAGGTGCATGACCTACCGAAAGAGGACCCCTCTAATACCACAGTTGTCAAAAAACCACCCAGTCCAGTTTTCCCACACTACTTAAGAAAATTAATGGGCAAGAATCTGTTCATATTTCCTATTTGCCTTCATCATATTTACTGCTGAAATACTTTCAAGAACCTCTGCTGTAGAGATCAAGAGAATATTATGTCTTAATATATCTCATTGCAAGATAATTCTTACCTATGAGGTCCATACGTACAAAGCACTTTCAGTAAGAATGTAAATCAGATCTTCTCAGAATGTTCAAGATCATTTATTCATACTCTGTCAGTTCAATAAAACCAAGAGCTGGACTTCCCTGGTGACTCAGTTGTTAAGCATCTGCCTGCCAGTGCAGGGTGCACAGGTTCGATTCTAAGTCCGGGAAGAATTCACAGGCCACGGGGCGATTAAGCCCATGCCCTACAACTACTGAGCCTGCGCTCTGAGCCTGTGAGTCGTAACTTCTGGGCCTTAAGCCCTGAGACTGTGCTCTGCAGTAAGAGAAGCCACGGCAATGGCAAGCTCGCGTCCGACAGCTAGAGAGCAGCTCCCACGCGCCACAGCTAGAGCAAGCCCGTGCAGCAGCAAGGACCCAGCGCAGGCAAAAGCAAATAAATTACACTAAATTTAAAAGGGCTAAGATTGATTGAGCTTTTTCTATGAAATATGGGCTTCCCAAATGGTGCAGTAGTAAAGAATCCACGTGCCTGTGCAGGAGATGCAGGTTCGATCCTGGGTTGGGAAGATCCCCTGGAAAAAGGATGGCCACCTACTCCGGTATTCTTGCCTGGAAAATCCCACGGACAGAGGAGCCTGGCAGGCCACCAAGTCCATGAAGACACAGAGTCAGACGTAACATAGTGACTAAACAACAGCAACAACATTAAATATCTCGAGCCGGGTGATACATGTTTTTGCAGGTTTGCCTCATTCAAGTCTCCCAACAATGCTGTCATTATCTACATTTCAGGGAGAAAAAAATTTTTTTGAGCATTTGAAAAGTTTACATCAAGGGTAGAGCAAGACACAAACTTACTTCGGTCCAACTTTAAGGCCTCCATGTAACATTTATCCTCCTGCAGAAGAAGATCATGACTCACAGAACATACAAATATTATTGCTGAGCTGGGATAAGAATGCAGGTCTTTATAGGCCCACTGCAAAGTGTACTCTGCCTTCAGATATTTTATGATTTTTAGATGTATCTTTATGGTTAAGCTGGCAATGCTAAGACCCAGTCTGTAGAAGAAATGCCTCAAACTTGCACACTTCAGATTCATAGCATTTCCACATGCCTCTTGGACTAGTTATCATTCAGAGTGACCTCCTGGCAGTACTAATCTCTGAAATAAACAACAACTGCAATGGTTACAGTAATACAAATGATTGATAATGATGTTGAATATGATACTACCACTATAGGTTCCATTCCAAGGAACCTTGTTTGCCAAAAAGAATGGGTTGAGGGGAGAGCAAACAGAAAATCTGCAGTGAGGCTTATCGGTAAATTACCATATGTGAATCTGCTTTGATTTTTGCATTTGCTGTAAGACCACTGGAATTCTAAATGGCACTTCAATTCAGAATGAGTGAAATCTGAAATTTGTACTGCTCAAGTCATGCCACTGAGCTCTGATAAACTTCAGGTAATTGGAGACAATTCACTATTAAGACTATTTTTGTCTCCATCTACACGTGAGGCCAATTTTAAAAGACAGATTTCCTTTAGGAAAGGAAGAGACTATTTTCCAGCCCTGAAAGACTGGTCTAGACTGTGAGATGCCAATGCAAACTCCAAGACCAGCAGTACAACAGTGATCATTGTTAAAACGGTTTTAATGGAGTTCCTCGTTTGAGCTTATTCAATAGCCATGCCTTGTAAGTCAGTTAGACAGCAATTTCAAGCTTTGCTGACACTTGGGGTATGTTCACAGTCCCCTCTTGTCTCTGTAATCTTTCTCAGGCTTCTTTTCCATAATAGACGAATATTTATTCTCCAAAACATTTTATAAGCAAAACAGTCCTGCCTCAGAAGGAAAATTTACTTTTCAGAAAAAGAGAAAAAATCTTTTAATCTCTGAGAAAGAGGACTGACTCAGCATCCCAAATCAAAAGAGACTCGGGGTACGATCTGAGGCAGTGACTCAGACATCAAAATACGGAATATTATGGCAGCTGAAGAAATGTCTTTGCATAAAGGAATATTTCTTATCTCCAACTTAATATCTCTGCCTAAAGGGAATAAAAAGGCAGTATCCATGTGATAGGAAATGGTTCTTGCACTCGCAAATTTTGAGAGCATAAAATGCTTCTTTTAATCATTGTCCAGAGCTATAGCTTACAACATAAGGTCTCATTGAGAAAATGTATATAAAACAATTAGTTCAACACTCTTGTAGCTAAGAAGTATTATCCTAAGTGTCTGAACACCTTCTGTCCCAGACAAGTCTCTATTGATTCCCTGAGACAACATACACGTATCTTAAACCCTCTCTATGTCAGAGACCAGCATGTGGCTCCTGGGCAAGACACAGACTGACATAAACCTAAGGATGAAAGCAATCCTCAGAGCCCACACGTAGTCAGCCTCACAGTATACAGATAGTTTCTGCACATGTTCACCAGCTTCTACTCACATATCTCTGAAATCTAGATCTTAGCTCCACCCAAAGTCGATGGATAGCTAACATACTAGCTAAAACACATCCTCACTAAACTTCCCAAAGGTGACCCAGTACTGCCTCCTTAAAAGAGACAGAAAGGGATATAAAACCTATTTGAAGACATAAAGGCTAATCCCCAGCAGCCCCTCCTTATCATCCCCTGTGAATGGATAAAGAAGATGTGGTACATATATATATATAACGGGATATTACTCAGCCGTAAAAAGGAATGAAATTAGGTCATTTGTAGAAAAGTGGGTCATCTAGTAGACTGGTGGGCTGCCTCGTAGACTGTCTCTGGGGTCGCACAGAGTCGGACGCGACTGAAGCAACTCAGCAACAGCAGGTCTACTAAAACTAAAGAAAACAACAACCACAAAAATGCAGTGTAAGCAGAACAATAGCAAAAGCAAAAAAACGAAACCCCCTTCTCTTTGTCAATATCTTTTTTCTGTGTGTGTCTCTGTCTGTCTCTGTCTTTCTCTTTCTGTCCCTCTCTCAAAAATCTGTGTGTCTGATACATCGCAGCATACACACAGCTAGTAACAGTAAAAAAGGCTTTGCAATATAATACAAGAGAGATCAGGAAGAGCTTTCTTATCCCAAATATATCCTCATAGTCCTTTTTTATTGGGGCCTGAAAAATCCCATTATTTTATCATTCATTTTCTAATCAAGAATGCTCTCCAAAAAGCCTTTGATCTTTTGAATATATGTTTTCATTCAGCCACTATTCCATTAATGTGAGCCCATTAGGAGTGGGCACCAAAGCAAGGTTCAGTGAAACGAGGCAGCAAGACGATCTGAGGAAAGAAAAGCATGGTGGCAGTGGTCCTAAGGCATCCGTGGGCCAGAGCACCTCCTCTTGGTAGCTTCATGAACTGCCCCAGATCTACCATACAAATAAAGAATTATTTTCCGAACTTAAAATTTGACTGTGTATTTATAACACAAGATCATCCACCAACACATTTTGTCTTCCTTTAAAAAAGTCACTCATTGTGTGTCATTTATTTACTCACTCAAAAATATTTTGACTACCCTTCATGTATCAGGCATTGTGTCGGAAGTGATAGGGACGGGGTGAAAAAGGGAAGTCACGGTCCATACCCTCACAGACCTTCCTTTCTTCATGAGGAGGAGGACGACTCAGAGCTACGTGAAAATGTGGTAAGTGGTAGGCTAGGCTGCAATGGGAGAAAGAGCAGGATACGCAGGGTAGACTGGGAGAGTCAGGATGGCTCTTTGGCAGACAAGATTTAACTACTGAAGATAAGTAGGAATTATCCAGACAAGGGGAAGAGAGATATCTTCACAAACAAAGCATCATATGATAGGAACTCAGAAACTGATGGGGAAAAGATGGCTTTTGAGACTAGAGAGGTGAGCAGGGGAGAGGTCATGAAGTATATTAGTCACATCAAATCAAAACAACAAAACCATTCTGTATATTTCAAATCAGACAGAATGTATCACAAGGATGAATCGCTGGAAACCAGACAGAACTCAGCAAAAGCAGAAAGGCTTTGTGCCCTCGAGGTCGAAGGAACAAATGGAGGAGCCCGAGGACTGGGGTAAAACCAGGAACTACAGAGGACTTCGGGCAAGAGCTAGAAACATTCAGCAGATGGAATATTGCTCAGCCATAAAAAGGAACAAAATTGGGTTACTTGCAGACACATGGCGGTACCCCCTCAACTCTGTCATACAGAGTGAAGTAAGTCAGAAAGAGAATGCATATATGCAGAATCTAGAAAAATGGTACAGATGAACCTCTTTGCAGGGAAGGAGTAGAATGCAGATGCTGAGAATGGATGTGTGGACATGGCGAGAGAAGGGTCGTGGAACAGAGTAGCTTTGACACTTCAAAACAGAGAGCTAGTGGGAATGAGCTGTATGCACAGGAGCTCAGCTCAGAGCTCCTAGAGAACCCAGGCCAGGGTGACAGGGGGCTGGCAAGTAGTCCAACAGAAAGTCAAACGTTCAAGGATAGTTACAGATGAAATTTTTTTAAATTGAGAAATATCCACTGCCTTGCTTTCATTATTATAAATCTGAAGATGATCTTCACTCCATTTTGCCAGTAGCAAGACCTGAGTAATAACCTGTGCTCCCTGGGAAAGGACATTAACAATAGTAGATAACAGTCCTCAGGCCTGTCATCATGGAAAGTAGGCAAGAGATATCAAGACTTGGGGTAATCGGTGAGGAACAAGGATTGGAGAAGGAGTCTGAAAAGACAGGAAAAATTACTAAAAATAAAGCTTGTTGACCTTTATCCTAGCTGAGCTTTCTGTGACCACTCTGATCAAGCATCAGTCATTTCTTTCATCTGTGAACTTCCGGCCTTGCAGTGGAACCTTCAGAGAGGATACATATATCCAGTGCTTGACATTCTGATCCATGTGTGGCTGTCAAGCACTTGAGATGTGGCTAGTGAGCCTGAACTCAGTTTTAAATCTTATGTATTTTGAACGAATTTAAGTTTAAATAGGCACATATGGTCAGTAATAAGCACACTGGCCAAGCACAGCTGAGGCACCTACGGTCAGTTTCGTGGCGATGGTCTGGACAGGGCTGAAGTTAAATCTTTCCATGCTGACTGTTTACCATGCTAGCTGCTGACTTTAGGTAAACTGCTGAATAAATTTTCCTCCCCTTTAAAAATTAAATAACAGAAGATTCTTCTCAATGACAAAAAGGATAAAACAGAAAAGAAAGTGAATTACCTAGTACAGAAGTTTCCAGGTTATATGTGCCCTTTCCCCCAGAACTCAAAACTCCCCCTCCTTGTACATTGCTGGGAGTTTTGTAAAAGGCCATTATAAAATAACAAGGTGGATCTTTATATCAACACTTAAAAACTCCTATGTGTGAATGACTTTGACTCTTTCAAAACAGTTAGCCTCATTAATGTAGCACTCTCATGCTTAAATCACTTGTGATTAACTCTTTCTCAAAATCATTCCCAGAGATATTTTCTAAGCCATCCAGGAAAACCATTTCATTCACATTTGGTTTCATTTCTAACTTTTGGAGTCATTTTTACATTTTCTCTCTTTTTTAAACTACATATTTTGTATTAAAGCATAGAAGATATAAGAAAATTAAAACTTCCTAAAAGCCTATCAGCAGGAATTAAAAAGTATTAAAAATCACTTGATGTTCCTCTAAAAATTAAAAAAACATGATATTTTATATACAATTTAATGTGCTAAAATTTTCATAAAATTCTCATGTAAACATGTTTATGGCATGAATTATTCAATATGTGTTTTTTTAAACACTAGTTTGCAAAATATTCTATCATATGGCTGTATCAAACCATACAAACTACTCCTATGTGACTCCTATTTGTTTTTAAAATGAAATATTTCCTAATTTATAAGTCTTAATTTTGAATTCTTTTGCTTTCTCCATCAGCTAAAAGGAATGCAACTGGGTCATCTGTAGCAATGTGGATGGATCTAGAGACTGTCATCCTGAGTGAGGTAAGTCAGAAAGAGGAAAAAGAGGGTATAGATGTGGAATCTAGACAAACGGTACATATGAACCTATTTGCAGGGCAAGAGTAGAGATGCTGACATAGGGAAAGGACTTGTGGGCACAGGGAGGGAAGAAGAGGGTGGGACAGATTGAGAGGGTGGCACTGAAGTATACACACTGTTTAAAGTATACACAATGTGCCGGATACACATTGCGTAAAGCAGATAGCTAGCCGAAGCTGCTGCAGCGCACAGGGAGCTCAGCTCGGCGCTCTGTGATGACCCAGAGGAGCCGGATGACTGGGATGGAGGTGAGAGTGGGAGAGAGGCCTAAGAGGGAAGAAATACAGGGTTCTGTCCCTGGGTCGGGAAGACCCCCTGGAGCAGGGCGCAGAGCAACCCACTCCAGCATTCTTGCCTGGAGAATCCCAGGGACAGAAGAGCGTGGTAGGGACAGTTCACAGGGCCGCACAGAGTCGGACACCACCGAAGGAACTCAGTACACACGCGCAGCTGGTTCATGGTGCACAGCAGAAACTAACACGATATTGTAAAGCAGCTATATTCCAACTCAAAAGTGGGGGGGTGGGGAATGAATGCTTTTGGGTAAATAGAATAACAGTTTTCAAATATCTATTATATAAAAAGCATATATATATGTATATATATATACACACACACATATATATATGTGTGTATACACATATATACTCACACACATACATGTGTATACACACACACAAATATATGCTAAATTGCTTCAGTCGTGTTCAACTCTTTGTGACCCTGTCTATGAACCATAGTCCACCAAGCTCCTCTGTCCATGGGATTCTCCAGGCAACAATACTGGAGTAGGTTGCCAAACCCTCCTCCAGGGGATCTTCCTGACCCAGGGATTTAACCTATGTCTCTTATGTCTCCTGGATTGATAGGTGGGTTCTTTATTAGTAGTAACACATGGGGAGACTATATATATTCACACAATATACACACACACACATATATGAGATATATAATATTGTAGTGTATAGTGAAATCACTCAGTTGTGTCTAACTCTTTGTGACCCCATGGACTGTAGCCCACCAGGCTCCAGTGGAATTCTCTAGGCAAAAACACTGGAGTGGATTGCCATTTCCTTATGCCCCCAATTTTCAGCAGTTCATAAAAAGTTACTCTTGGAAATTTTGTACCTAAGTCATACATTTAGAAAGTGTCTGAACCAGAGTTTGAGCCCAGGGGTATGTGATTCTCAGTCCCCACTTTTTATCAGCAGGTTAACAGCAACTGAATGGTCTCAACTGAAATATCACAGCGATGCCAAAATCTTTGTCATCTCCTATAATTTGCATGACACTCCAGAATATTGATACAGGCTGTTTAGGCAGAAGAGAAGCAAAGGGATAAAACTAATTTGGCTCTTTCTAATCACAGGACTTGTACATAAAACCAAAATCTTTTTTTTTTTCCTTTTAACCATGATCCTTTCAGAGGACTGTCGCCGTCAAATGTGTCTGAACATATCAGTCAATCCTGTGGCAGCATTTCACTCCCTTTGGCAACTGGGACCTTTCTGTCAAAGCTCACAGTGACAGTTTAAGCCATTTTAATAACAGATGCCAATATACTGGAGGAAATTATTTTTCCAAATGCCAATCAGTCCTGTTCTCCCTTTCATGGTTTCCCAACCAAAGACTGGAGGGAATGGAGCTGATGTCACTGCAGACACTGTGATACTAGCCCTCTGGCCAGCAGTGGCCAGTATTTCAAACTGTTGTTATTCAGTGGCCCAGTCACGTCCGGCTCTTTGCAAGAGAGTCAAGCTTCCTTGGGCTTCCCTGTACTTCGCTCTCTCCCAGAGTTTGCTCAAACTCACATCCATTGAGTCAGTGATGCCATCCAACCATCTCAGCCTCTGTTGCCCTCTTCTCCTCCTGCCCTCAATCTTTCCCAGCATCAGAATATTTCCAGTGAGTAAGCTCTTTGCATCAGGTAGCCAAAGTATTGGAGCTTCAGCTTCGGCATCAGTCCTTCCAATGAATGTTCTCGGTTCATTTCCTTTAGGACTAACTAGTTGGATCTCCTTGCAGTCCAAGGGATCTCAAGGGCCTTCTCCAACACCACAGTTCTAAAGTATCAATTCTTTGGCACTCAGCCTTCCTCATGGTCCAGCTCTCATATCCATACACGACTACTGGGAAAACCATAGCTTTGACTAGATGGACCTTTGTTGGCTCTGTGATGTCTCTGCTTTCTAAGACACTGTCTAGGTTTGTCATAGCTTTCCTTCCAGGGAGCAAGCATCTTAAAATTTCACGGCACCGTCATTGTCTGCAGTGATTTCAGAATGAGCCTGCCATAAACCAGACTGGATTAGGAATGAACTTGAGGAAAAGATACAAAAGCTTTAAAACTTCTCCAAGAAACACTCACGGACGCTAGTGGTAAAGAACCCACCGGCTAATACAGGAGACGTGTGTTTGATCCCTGGGTGAGGAAGATACACTGGAGTAGGAAATGGGAACCCACTCCAGTATTCTTGTCTGGAAAATTCCATGGACATAGGAGCCTGGTGGGCTACAGGCCATAGGGCTGCAAAGAGATGGACATGACTGAGCGACTGAACGTGCACACACAACAAACACTTGTAACCAGAAGTTTTTCCCGTGTCGGGGATTTTCGTTTCAGGGAAGAAAGGAGTAGGCCAGCTATTATCTTCCTTTTAACAAAAGAAATTGATCTTTGCAGGTTTCTAGCTCCCACAGCTCATCAAAACCCTCCCCAGATGGAGGGCCCTTTAAGGTGGGAAAGTCTCTGGGGGAAAATATGAAAGAACATGTGGATGCAGGTGACATAAATTTAGCTGATTTATGGTTTTGAGAAATAAAGATGAACGCATTTATAAAATGCAGCAGCAGATTAAGACATCATCCAGGAAACATGAACAATATTAAGTGTTTTGAATGACAATCTTGGAAGTTTCTGACAAATAATGGTTTATCTGTCACTATATATTTTCATTATATTTATGAAATAGAAATATAAATTTATATGTCATATTTATTATATATATAAAAGACTGTTTATTTTCTGTTCCATGTGGCTCAAACTAAAAAGGAGTTTATTCATGTATAGAATAGGAGGAAAAAGTTTCAGGAAGCAATTCACATAAAATCCTAACTTTGAAGTCTTGTCCTGATAAAACTGCAAATAATATATTGGGCCACTGCTTTTTGTTCTTTGAGACACAACATCATAGTTAAGAACATCTGCTGTGGAACCTATATCTACTTAGGTTGGAATCCTGGCTCATGACCTGCTCTGTGACTTTGAGCCAATGACTTAACTTCTTTGCATCTCAGCTTCTTCATTTATAAAGTGGGGTTAATCACAGTCCCTACTTCCTAGGGGTGTCACTATATGTGTGCCATTTCAAGCAGTGTCTGAAACAATCTGGTAAGCCTCATATAAGAATGTATCACAACATAATTTTTTTTAATACATTTTGCTGTTCTGCTTCCTCACCTGACCATTGAAAAATGAGCAGCTTCAGGCAATATGGCCACAAAAGTACTTCATCTCTCAAGTCTATTACTCTGCTCTAATTCTTTTCTGCTTTTCAGTGGGTACCTCAGGCTGAACATCCACATTCCCTGCCCTTCGACTTACATGTTCGTGTGTACTGGCAACCATCGCTTGTTTTGTCCAGAAGCCTCCCTTTGTCTCTCCTTCTGTTCAAGGTGAATCCTTTTGCCTTCCCTTGCTTTACATCTTCCTTGGGAACCTTAAAATCCCAGTCTCCTTGCTTAGCCACATCTCAGCTTGTTGTGTCTTCAGTGTATAAACCAGCTTGAATCACAGGCTTAACAAGACTCTTCCAACTCCATCCTCCTTCCGTCTACAGCCTTTTGTAACTCCTATCACAGCAGCAATCCAGGTTGAAAAACCTTCTGTCATTTTTTTCCAGCAAGACTTTGGACTTCTGGCCCCAGGTGAGAAGGATCTCTTTTTCTTCAGCCCATCTAGTAATGAGAATTTCTTTAAACAAACAAAGATAAGGAAATTACCTATTTTGAGGATTGAAAAATATCAATCCTTAGCAATGCAAAGAGCATGGCAATGCAAAAAGTAGATTTCACAGAGAAAGGTTAGGATTCTTAGCCTGAACCAGATCCAGACATTGTTTTGTAAAAGTCTGAAAGTAAAATCCCAGGGAAATTGAAGGTTTCAGAGATAAGAATTCTCATATGCCTTAGGTAAGGAAGGAGAAATAATTATGGGAATAAAAGAAAGAATAAGAAATAAACTTCTTTATTCTAAGCCAAGTTCATTCTCAACCTCTGCTCCTGACACTATGGACACTAATATCCACTATGGATATTAGAAGGAAGAATGAAACAGTTATGTTTATGAGTCTTCTTTTCAAGAAAACTGAATGCCTTCTTTAGTCTCTTAGTGTAACCAAATTGGGGACTTCTCTCTCTCTCTCAAAAAAAAAGAAAAAAATATATATATGTATCTTTTTTAATTTATTTATTTTTAAAATTTTTATTTTTACTTTATTTTACTTTACAATACTGTTATTGGTTTTGCCATACATTGACATGAACAAATAGGAAAATATGATTTTCTTAATTTCAATTCATCCTGGTTATTCCATTAACCAAATTATACCACTTTCTAAACATTCTTGACTGAAAAATTCCCCTGATTCACTAAACCTACACATGTCTAGTGATATTAAAGGAATAAAGAGCCAGCAGATCACTATAGAGACTATAAGTTATTTTCCGTGTGTCTTGTCACAGTTTGAAGATATTTTCATCAGCAAACTGTCAATTTTACAAACTGTTGAAGAGCTATTCCTGAATCATCCGTTACTCAGTTGGTGAAGAGGTAAGCAGAAGTGGCAGATGGATAACTAATGTCATCACACAGCTAAGAGTATTAACAAATCAAAACACTCTAAAGTTCTGGGCAGTTAGTTATCCTACAATAGAACCCAAGGGAAATGGGGGATCAGCATTACTTCTCTGATGTAAAAACAATGCTTCTTCTAAACTTATGTTGTAATGAACATAACGTTGCATGGACAGGGTCCTCAGAGCTCATCTCAGGTCATATGGAAGTTAAAAGTGAGACAGACCTATAGTAAAATTCATAGTTCTAGGCGATATCGCCATTCCCAGTCTCTCAGAGTCAGTCCTCACGCAGAGCCCCACTCAGTTCTTCGTGTCCTGTTGACAGCACTCGTGACTCCCCCACAGAGCAGCGCTCATCATTTAACCTTTTATTTTAGCAGCATTGTTGGGTGTTTGGCAGGTGTTGCACACTGCTGTGTAACGACACCATGCAAGCTCAGAGAAGGGAAGGCGGGGATGGGCGCCACAGCAGACCGCCGTAAAACCCACAGGGTGGAACTCGGATCTCACTCTGAATTACCTTTCCATCTGGGGGGATAAATGCGTAGATCCTGGTTACCACTCTGCACGGATTTCCTCACAGTGTTTTTAAACAAGAGCACATGTGAGTTTGGCTCCTGTAAGTCCTGAGGAGACCGCCATGGTTCTGGTCATATTTGCATCTCTTTTCCACTATCAACACACTGAAATATGTCTGCTTCCACAGACATACAGTGGAATGACGAGCTAGGCTTATCTGCAGGTCAAAAGTCCTAGCTCACTGATGCCAGGAAGTGCATGATCTCTGTGAATCAAGCACCCTTGCCTAAATTAAAAATTCTCTCTCAGCCCGGCCCATGTTATACTTTTAAATTATGAAGCTGGATTAAGCAGTTGTGCAGGAATTGGCTCTTAGAAAAATGCCTAGTACGATTCTGCTTTGGCTGGACTAAATGATCACAGCATCAGCCAAGAGCCATGGAAAGTGGGTAATCGCTCAGGACAGGGAGTGCGGACTAAAATGCAGATTTGAAGGCTGAGTGTGTCCTGGGAATTTCGGAGCTCATGGTCAATTGTTGACTATCCCTGAACACAAAGTCAAAAAAGAGGTTTCTACACTCTAAATGCTGACTGCCTTTTATTGGCTGTATTTCGGTGAAATGTAAATGTTTTCATATGGAAAGTTTACTATTTATTTGGCAAAATATCTCCCCCTCCCCCCACTGTTCTCTCCCTCTGCCCCTCTCTCTCCTTCCCTCTCCTATTTATATCCTTTACCTTTCATGGAGTCCGCCTCATGAATGATGGTATGGCTTTTCTGCAGGACTCCAGGCAATATTTGATTTCTCTCCACAGGGACTTAGTGGCTTCTTTCATAATTCGTAAGCTCCCAAACTCACTTCCTCCTCCTCACTTTCAGATAAGAGCATGCCTCCTGTTTCACTGATATAACTCAAGTTTGGGGAAACTAGTCAGCAACTCTCTATGTCAGAGATCAACATTGCCTGTCACTCAAACTCAATTCTCCCTGAACCCCATTAAATTCTTAGTATCCTTTGACAATTGATTTAACCCAAATGTGGAAATGAATCTGCAGATGCCATATCATGTTAGTAATAGTTCAACCCCCTCTTTCTTCCCCTCTCTCTTCTCAATTGTGTGATAGAGAATTGGGGAAGAAAATGTTTAGGAGCATTTCTCTATAGTCTCCCTATTAGTAAGTACATAACATTGGCTAATGCAAATGGACAGTCTGCTGGCCTTGGTTCAAGTTTTGGCTCTAATATTGTCTGCCTGTGGCAGAAACTCTCTGACCTCCAGGGTTCCCATCTTCAAAGTGAGGAGAATAATAATCCAATTTCACAGGTAGTTCCTTCCATCAACATATATTTATCACACTAACCCTACGGCAGAAATTCCTCCAAGTCCTTTATCTGGTTTTAACAAAGTTTATCCCATCACAACATTCAAGATAGGTGGCTCCCTAGTTTTTAGATGGGGAAAGAAGAGAAAAGCACTATGTCATTAAAAGCTGGGCTGATGATGAGCACTGCCACGCAGGTGCATTACTGAATCTGGGTTGGAGCCTGGGACTTGGACTCTGAGTCTAAGCAGAATCCTGCCTTTCCCAATCCTGCATCTCCCTTGAGGATGGTGCCGCCCTTCAGCAGGCTGCATGATTCTGACACTGTGCAGTAGATGCTGAAGCATTAACTAGGGTAGCTTAATACACAGTGATTCCTCCCTGGCCCAATAAATATCTTTCAAGTTAAGCAATCCTTCTAGAAACAGCTACCCTCTCACAAGAGGAGTAAGGGGGAGATGAATGAAGAGATGATGCTACCATCCTCCTCTCCCTCCCAATAAGATGGAGAGAAAGAGGCTTGCCCATAGCACCTCTGCTAACTGGTTTTATTGGTTGTATTATCTCAAAGTAATAGTGGAAAAATACCTAAGGCTCTAACGTGGTAAGTTAATTTGCCCAGGATCACCCAACAAAGTAAGTAGTAATTATATTTCTAATGTTTGCTAACTCCAACGAGCAAACTCGTTCACTGTAGCACCTTACATTCTTTGAAAGTCTTGAGGCTACTCGCTGATGGCTGTTATTGCTTCATCTTACGGCCACGGTAGGTCTGCCCCTGTGTTTGGCTGGGGCTGTTTTTCATTTATTTCTTTTCCCGATTCTGTTTTCCTCCAGCTGTTATTATTATGTAGACTTCGGAGCACAGAGAATTAGCAGTAAGGACAAGGAGGTACACTAGTAGGTGAGTTTCACATTATTTGTGACAAAGGATTTATTCTATAAAAACCACAATGTGCAGATGGGCAAGAGTTGATTGAATCAATTGATAATGGAAAAGCAAAGTAGCAGGATAAAGTAAGAAGGTCATCAAATCTCCAGTCAACCTGCAGACGAAGTAGTGTCTTTATTAAGACATCTTGAGACTTTGGGTGGATTACATCATTTCACTGAGTCTCCATTGTATCACCTATAATATAAAGCTATTATTTGAACTTTTAATGTAAGATATCCATATATGAGATGGAGTGTGGGGGTCACCGAAGGCCAGTATTAAAAAATTTTTCATGCAGTAATTTATTCACCTTTTGGATTCTGGACTAGTCCACACTCGTGAAATTGCATCCAGCTTTCAAAAGACACACAGACACTTTCCGATCTATTAGAACAAAGAAGATGGGTCTGTGATATCAGTAATTAAGAGCATAGCAGTTGTAGCCTTTTCATCCTGGTATGATCATTTAATGTATCCATCAATACTTCTGTTCATTTTTAGGGATTCAATTTCTATTTTCCAGAGCCTCATTCTACACTGAAAACCAATCTGATCAATTATCAGCATCAGGGTAGTGTCCAAATCAACTAAATGGAAGCATTCCAGGATAAAGGGTCAAAACCTTCAAGCTCCCAGGGAACTCTTGTTCAGTGCAACTACGTATCCAGATCAACAGCCAGGAACTCAGTGACTCAGCCGTGAGCAATGGAACAGGTCACGAGGAACAGGTCACGAGGCCCTCAACTGGGCTACACTCTGCACATCTCACAGTGAATTCAAAGGAGAGGAAAAACAATAACTATGTCCCAAACATCAGGAATCATGTTGTCTCCGCAACTAAACTACTATATTATGGATGAGGAAACTTTTAAAGGCTAACTTGGCATCCTTCCTACTCTTTCAGAACACTACATACAACTAGGGAGAATTTAATTAATTTGTTATTGACCTAACTACTATGTGTCTCACTGGTTAGGGGAAAAAAAGCCACGAGGGTGGTGATTATGAGTGTCCTATGTCTTCAGAGCCTACCAGAGTACCTGGCATTGAGCCTCAAAAAGGTCTGTTGTGAATTTTTAAGCGTGAATTATTTCAGGACATATCAATATACATTTTTCATTCAGTCAGTCAAGTCAGCAGATACTGAGTATTCATTGTACAGCAGGCTTGATGGCAAAACCATGATAAACAAATTTGGCCTGGAACATTCCCTCCAGTGGGTTAAACAGACACTAACTCATTATTTCCACAATTAGACATTTAGCTATAATTATAGATCATTGGATTCAAAGAACAAACACAGTTTGCCCAGAAAGCATAATACATGATTCAAGCTGTGTGAGGAGGTTCCAGGGAAAGATTCCAGCACAAAGTGATGTTTTCAGCAAGATGTAAAGAATGGTGAATAATTAATATGAGAAGTCAGGGAGAAGAAAGAACATTCCAGAATGACGTGAGATGCAAAAGAGAAGGCTGCATTCAAGGAACTGGAACAAGCCAAGTGTGGCCGTAATAGAAAGGATGAGCCACAGTCAGTCCTACAAAACTTGATTACACAGGTGGGAGCTAGCTTCTCCAGGAACTTACAGGCTGAGACTTTTTTTCATTATCCCAAGAAGAAGAACAAGCTCTTGAACGGTTTTAAAGAAGAGATTTGTTTTTAAGAGATCATTCTAATTGCACTAATGATCACAGAGTGAAGAAATAAAACACTGGATGTGAGGGGACTCATAAAGATGGTGTGACTGTTTAGACCATGGAGGCAGAAATGGAGAGAGAAAAACAAACGCAGGTGGTTCTAATTTGGAGGGAAACTGAAGCGGCAAATCTGGTGGAATACGGTGATAGGGATGTGCTGATGAAGAGGGAAAATGTTAATGAGAAATCCCAGGTTTCTAGTGTGCACCATTCAGACTGATACAAGCCAATTCAGACCACAAATATCCATTAGGCTCAGCAGGCACAGTGTTTGGGCCCAGAAAATTTTTAGAGACCCACAGAATTACTTTTTAAATCCTAAAAGCAAAATGAAAAATTTCAAAGAAAGCATTTAGCTATATGATACTAATATAGCCATCTTTCTTGTTGTTGCTGTGTCTGACTCTTTGCAACCCCATGGACTGCCAGGCTCCTCTGTCCATGGGATTTTCCAGGCAAGAATACTGGATTGGGTTGCCATTCCCTTCTCCAAGGGATCTTCCTGACCTAGGGATCAATTCCGCATCCCCTGCTTTGTAAAGGTGGATTCTTTACCACGAGCCCCCTGGAAAGCCATAGTAAAATGTAATCTTTACATTTTTTTAATACTTTATTCTATGTTACAATACTGTATTGGTTTTGCCATACATTGACATGAATCAGCCACAGGTATACACGAGCTCCCAATGCCGAAGCCCCCTCCCACCTCCCACCCCATATCATCTCTCCGGATCATCCTGTGCACTAGCCCCGAGTTGGAGGAAGCAAAAGTGCCTAGGGCTCAGGAAGTTCTAATGTAACCCTGGGCCAACTGTCACTGAGACAGAAACCTGGAGGAAGACCAGCTGAACACTAAGCCAGGACTGTGGCCGAACAGTGCAAGTCCACTCCAAATCCAGTTTGAGTTTGAGGGACCTCTGACCCATTCAAGTGCAAATGACAAAAAGTCCCTTATATATACAACTTAAAATGACTATGGTGTTCTCAAACTTAGAGTTACTGGAGGTGAAGAAGGGGGGATGTTAATTTGGGATGGACATGTACACATTGCTATATTTAAAATGGATAACCAACAAGGACCTACAGGATAAGCACAGCGAACTCTGCTCAATATTAAGTGACAACCTTAATGGGAAAAAACATGAAAAAGAATAGATACATGTATATGTATAATTGAATCCCTTCACTGTTCACCTGAAACTAACACAATGTTTATCAACTATATTCCAATATAAATTAAAATGTTAAAAGGGAAAAAAATGACTATGGTGTTCTCAATGTCCAAAAAAAATGAAGCAATGTTGTATATGGAGTTATGAAATATTGAATTTCAGCTCCGAATCCACCACTGATATGCTCTTTAATTATTCTAAATTCCTACAATAACACTATTTTTTCCTCCAGTAACTGTTTCAAAACATGTTGTTGGCGGTGACCCTTACTCAAGCTGTAGTAGGGGTTACCTGACACAAAATGAGCCAATCAGAGCCTCCCTCTGGAACTTGGTATCTTGAGACTATTGGGAAGACCTCTGCGCCTTCAAGAGGTAAAGCAACTGGAATGTTCCCTCAGAACTGCCAGGGGAATAGCAAACTACCACGTGGAAGAACCTGCTGGAGAAAATGAAGCAAACCTGCAGAAAGGGAAAGGTTCGATTTAGAGAAAACTCGGATGACTTCAGCAGCTCTGTTTCTAATCCCCCTGGCACTATGTCTACCCCTGAACTATCCAGATAGCTCACCAATGAACTGTCTAACTTAACATTTTTTAAAAGCAAGGGTGCTGGCCAATATAACTACAAAATACTCATGTGATCTTGGGTAAGTCATAAACTCTTCCCAAGCCTAAATTTTCTGGTCTTTAGAGTGGATATGGGAAAGCATATTATCAAAGCATCAGGATGACAATTATGTGAGAAAATTATATAAAAAGCTTCAAAATTCAGTGTATAACATGCACATATTAATTATCATTGTTTTTATGAAAGAGGGGGATCATAGGAGGGACATGCAGAGCTGTCCTTTGGAGTCCTTTGGCCCAGGAAAGATGCAGGCTCAGTTACTATTAAACCATCATATGGGGTTTAAAGAGTCCCCTTCAAACTATTCCATATTACTTTTCTATAGGACTCTCTAGTTCATGCTCATCTTTACCACAATTTGCCAATATTTTCCAAAATCAGCCCACTCAGAAGGAAATTCGTGTGGGCTAGAAGGAGTTGTCCATTCACTTCATTTCAATATTCACAGTAAAAATCTTGTCTCTGCCTTCAAAGTGCCCTTTCCTTTATAACAACTTTTACTCATTGTATTGAATATAATGAATCTGTTATGTCTGTAGACTGTGAAGTCTTCAAGGACAGCCTGGTGGTCTCAGTTATGTGTTCCTAGCACTGATTATATAACAAGTTTAGCAGGTGAAAGTCACTCAGTCGTGTCCAACTCTTTGTGACCCCATGGACTATACAGTCCACGGAATTCTCCAGGCCAAAGTACTGGAGTGGATAGCCTTTCCCTTCTCCAGTGGATCTTCCAAACCCAGGGACAGAACCCAGGTCTTCCATATGCAGGTGGATCCTTTGCCAGCTGAGCCACCATGGAAGCTTGTAGGTACTCAATAAATGTTAATTCAATAACATTGAATGAGTTTGGGTATCTTCTATATCTAACTCACAAAACACACATTAGTAAGTCTACAGGCAATAATCTGTGTTCCACACCCTAGAATCTGAAATGAAATCTAACCAGCTGGATCGATATTTGAAAGTGTGTTTGTGAACAGGTGGTGTCATGCCTGAGGATGACCTAGAGTCCCTTTATAATAGCAGTACTTGTGTGCCTAGAAGTGGGCTGTCTGTGACTCAGCTTGTGGCAGGATGAGGGCTCTTCTTAATAGCACCTGAAAAAACACATTTCAATACAAGACAATTGGCTGCTCAAGATGCTGCCACTCCATAGCCCCTGTTCCTTACTTTGTAGGTCTATCCTTAAGGCCTTTAAATTTTATTTCTGTAAAAACTGATAACTGAGTCAAAAAGCACTTCTGTGGCAACAAACTGTAAATTACATAGGCATGAGAGCATCATAAAGACTAGAACTCATATTTTTCACATTCCAATAAATGTAGCATCAATTAAAAGCTCGAGACCAAAAGCTTAGCCAAGTTCCCATCCAGATGGAATTTATAATAAGTGTTATAAAGCCTGCTAGGGAGAAATTCTAGCCAAAGCAAGGACAAGCTATAAAAGGTCTACACCTCCCTAGTGTGACAGTAATAACAACATAAACATGCTTATAATCTGCCAGAAATTTTGCTCTTTTATTCTTTTGCTCAGTAAACACCTACTGAGAACCTACTAGGTGCTTAGGAATGCTTAGAGGTTGGGATTATGAATTGGCCCCCATGAAGCCGAGGAGAAAGACATACACAAAACCAGACACACACACAAAACCACAACATACAGTTAATAATGGAAAATGAGTCAGAGAGATAGGAATATCAGACCACCTTATCTGCCTCCTGCAAACCCTGTATGCAGGTCAAGAAGCAACAGTTGGAACCAGACATGGAACAACAGACTGGTTCCAAATTGAGAAGGGGTACATTAAGACTATATTGTCACCTTGCTTACTTAACTTCTATGCAGAGTACATCATGAAAAATGCTTGGATGGATGAAGCATAGGCTGGAATCAAGATTGCTGGGAGAAATATCAATAACCTCAGATATGCAGATGACATCACCCTTATGGCAGAAAGCAAAGAAAAACTAAAGAGCCTCTTGATGAAAATGAAAGAGGAGAGTGAAAAAGCTGGCTAAACATTCAACATTCAAAAAACAAAGATCATGGCATCTGGTTCCATCACTTCATGGCAAATGGATGGGGAAACAATGGAAACAGTGACAGATTTTATTTTCTTGGACTCCAAAATCACTGCAGATTGTGACTGCAGCCATGAAATTAAGAGATACTTGCTCCTCAGAAGAAAAGATATGACAAACCTGGACAGTGTATTAAAAAGCAGAGACATTACTTTGCCGACAAAGATCCGTATAGTCAAAGCTATGGTTTTTCCAGAAGTCATGTATGGATGTGAGAGTTGGAGTGTAAAGAAGGCCGAGCACCAAAGAATTGATGATTCTAAGCTGTGGTGTTGGAGAAGACTTGGAGTGTTGGAGAGTTCCTTGGAGTGCAAGATCAAATCAGTCAGTCCGAAAGGAAATCAGTCCTGGATATTCATTGGAAAGACTGATGCTGAAGGTGAAGCTCCAATTTGGCCACCTGATGTGAAGAGCTGACTTATTAGAAAAGACCTTGATGCTGGGAAAGACAGGTGCTTGATGGTTGATGCTCATTAGAAAAGACCTTGATGCTTGATGGCAGGAGGAGAGGGGCCGAGAGGATGAGATGGTTGGATGGCATCACAGACTCAATGGACATGAGTATGAGCAAGCTCTAGGAATGGTGTTGGACAGGGAAGTCTGGCATACTGCAGTGCATGGGTTCCCAAAGAGTCGGAAAGACTGAGTGGCTGAACAAGTCAGCCTTAGCCAGTAAAATTAATGAGAACTTCCTCAAGCTTATGTAATAGATTGACCATGTTTCCCCAAAATTTTTGTGTTAAAATTCTAATCCCCAGTACCTCCAAATGTGACCCTATTTATAAACAGGGTCATTGGAGATGTCATTAGTTAACATGAGATCATACAGGAATCAGGTGATCTTCTAATGCAATATAACTGGTGTCCTTGTAAAAAGGAGAAATTTGGATACAGATGCTCACACAAGGGCTTCCCTTGTGGCTCAGCTGGTAAAGAATCCGCCTGCAAGGCGGGAGATAAATGTTCAATCCCTGGGTTGGGAAGATCCCCTGGAGAAGGGAAAGGCTTCAGCATCCTGGCCTAGAGAATTCCATGGGCTAGAGAAGTCCATGGAGTCGCAAAGAGTCGGACATGACTGAGTGACTTTCACTTTCACTCACACAGCAAGAACTGTGAAGACTGGACTTATGCTGCCACAAACCAGGGAACTACTAGAAGCTAGGAGACAGGCCAAGAGCAGATCCTTTCCTTATGCCTGCAGAGGGAGCACGGCCATGCTCATACCTTGACCTCAGACTTCTGGCCTGCAGAAACACGAGACAATAAAATATCTGTGTTTAAGACACCCAGTTTGCAGTACATTGTTATAGCAACCAGGAAACTCATACGCCATAGTTATCTGTATAATGAATGTTATGAAAACTACATATCAGTGTTGTGCTGATCGATTAAAGGAAAAAATATATATAAGAAACTTCCTGAACTTCAAAGTTTAGCATATCGTCCATATGAAGAGGCACAGAAATGTAGGTTGCCCACAAGGAACTTTATCATAGGCCATGTCATGTTAGGCTTCCCAGCAAGACTGAATACTTGTTTCCAATTTTGAGAGCAAAATATGGAACTTAGACCTGCACCGTCCAATACAATAGACACATATAAAGCACTTGAACCCATGTTCACTGAATCAGATGGCATCACCAGTTCAATGGACATGAGTTTGAGTAATCCCTGGGAGACTGTAAAGGACAGGGAAGCCTGGCATGCTGCAGTCCATGGGGTTGCAAAGAGATGGACACGACTGAGTGACTGAACAACAAAAAGCACTTGAAATTTGACTAACAGGAAGTGAAATGCATCGTAAGTGTAAAACACACAATAGATTTCAAAGAACTGGCATTAAAAAAATCTCATCAATATTTTTATATTAACTCCACTTGGAAATGATAATATTTTGGGAGATGTGTATAAGAGACAGAGCTATAAAAGGTCTACACCTCCCTAGT
>SJYC01145146.1:0-16481 GCA_006408675.1 Madoqua kirkii | reverse complement strand
CTTGGAAATGATAATATTTTGGGTATTAAATATAATTAAATTAAATATATTATTCAAACTACAAATTAATTTCACCTGTTTCTGTTTGTTTTCCTTTTTTAATGTGTTACTAGAAAATTTTAAATCATTTATACGGCACACATTCTATATGTATTGGACAGCACCTTTGTAGAGGTAAAACACATCCCTACATTTTCCTAAAATCTCAGGCTATTTTCCATCCTGGTTATGTGTCAGTCACAACAGAAGGTATTCCTTCAGATCACCAAATCAGAGAGTACTGCAGCTGAGAGTGTGGGAGAGTTTGCCGGTCAGTGGTCCCGTCAGCTGTGGCCATATTCTCAGAGGAGGTTTTAGAAGTGGAGACCTTTGATGTCCTTGCTCTGCTTGGCTCCCATCCTCACTGCCTCAGAACTCCTGCTCCTCTGACCAGTGGTGGGACTCAGATTTCAGTTCACCACCGAGTTAGGAAATGAGTGGCTTTTGCCCTCAGATGAGGAAGCTGAGTATTTGAGAAATGACTTTCCTCAAGGTCAAACAGAAGAGTCTAGACCCTTTGATTCTGAAGTTAAACAGACTGCTGCAGCTGCTTGTAGTTAAAGTCTGACAGTGGAAGACAGGCCACAGCCTGTTACTTACTTTCCCTGAGACTTTCAACATATACTTACTGAGGACCAAGAATGAGCCAGGTGATTTGAGTTACAGATAATTATGAGATGGATTTAATTATTGGAGGACTCCAACTCAATTTAAGAGACTAATATTTACTTCCAGGATTAAAATGAAAATTGAGTAACCTCTCAGATGAGAAGTGCCTTGTTCTATATAGGTATAATATATATTACCAGGGCTATTTTCCTAAATGACATGCCATATGAAAAAATTTAATGCTATGTCAGACACATTGGAATTGTTCAGTCACGCCATCCTCCTTCTTCCTCACAATGAAGTGAGCTTTCCAATGGCCCCAAATGTCTCCCAAAATATCCCCTTTAGATGGGTAAAAATCACAGTCTAGAAATTATGTGACACATACTCCACCACATAGACTGTTACTAGTTACAGTTTTAAAATGTAACGGTTTCATGTTCTGGTGCTGCCAGTAACAACGGTCACTGAACAGCCTCATGTTCTGTCCAAGATGCATGTGTGCGTGTGTGCGTGTGTGTGTGCACACTGAGTCGCTTCAGTCGTGTCCAACTCTTTGTGACCCTGTTGACTGTAGCCCTCTATCCATGGGATTTTCCAGGCAAGAATCCTGAAGGCAGGTTGCCACTTCCTCCTCCAGAGACCGAACCCAGATCTCTCACATCGCCTGCACTGGCAGGCAGGTTCTTTATCGCCAGTGCCACCTGGACAGCCCTCTGCCTGAGATACGAGGGATGCAAATACTTCATTTATAGCAACCAGTGCATGCAATGTAATACGTGTCATCTTTCAAGGAAAACAGTTTCTTATGTGCAGGTGTCATATTTTCTTCTAGAAGCTATTATTATTCTCTGTATAAAGTAAAACCTTGGTAAATATTTTAAAATTTATTTTGACTGATAAGAATAATTCAGTATCAACATTGCAATTTACACCAGTTTCCATGACATGAAAAATGCCTTTTTCCTTAGTGATAACCCCAAGGACCTGAACTTCCAGGTAAAGCCATCCATGGTTTTGGCTACCATCTGCCTGGTAGGAAGACAGACCTTTGAAGAATACAACTGAGGGTCTAGCTATTATGATCTACATAATTTTTCAGATGTTTGAGGCCAACGGCTAGGGAGCACTGGGCAGAAATTACTATCCAACTACTTTGAGCCAGTCTTCAGAGGTGGCATGGCCTTACAGAGCTCCCATGTCGCCTCATCTTCCACGACTCTGTCACTTCTCCCTGGAGCCTTTAAGAGTGTCTTTCCTCTTCAGCTCTAAAATCCTGTACACTTTGTACCCATGCCTGTTCTCATTTCACTGCTTCTCTGTTGCTCTGTATACCCTTTTGATGTTGTGAAAAGTCAACAAAGAAAATCCTCTATTAAGTGTTTTGAGATGTTACTGTGATGAGGCAACGCAAAGCCAGCGAAGAACCAAGAATCTTAAGAAACGCTGGGAGATGGCGGGTGAACCAGATGCACCTGCAGAAGCCAGGTCTAGTGCAGGAAATCAAGACAGCAGGCCACGGTGTGAAGCCGACTCAGCCTCAGAAGAGGTACCCAGAGAAGGCAGGCTTTAGCTCAGCGAGATTAGGGGCACAAATCTCAGGCCTTAGTGGTAGGCTGCCACAGATACACAGGATGTCCTACTGGGCAGAGAGCAACGAACAAGAATGTAATCCTCCTACTGAGTATAACATGACAAATTTAGAACCCACCAGGACCCAAAACTGAAAGAATCGGGGAGACACTTCTGATATCCTTCTGGATACTTTCTGTAATCATCTCCTTGCACAGGGCTCCCAGGCATATCTCCTTCTCATCGGAATGAAAAACAAGGTTTAGCAAACTGAGAAGAGAAATATCTAAGTAAACCATAGCTTACTTCCTAGAAGGAACCAATATTAATATCATAAATATGTTTGCTTAAGTCTTTCTACCTCCCTGTATCTCTCTCTAGTTGATACTCTTCCATAAGTGGTTTTGTACATTGATTTTTCACATATATCATATGAACTGGCCCATCAAAAAGTGTTCCTTAAATTATCACTTTAATGGAAGATTGATATTTCATTACATATAGGCCTCAATTTATTTAACAGTCTTTATAATCACTATTTTATGATTATGAAAATATGCGATATAGTATTTATAATGCCTATGAACAAAGCTAGTGGAGGTGATGAAATTCCAGTGGAGCTGTTTCAAATCCTGAAAGATGATGCTGTGAAAGGGCTGCACTCAATATGCCAGCAAATCTGGAAAACTCAGCAGTGGCCACAGGACTGGAAAAGGTCAGTTTTCATTCCAATTCCAAACAAAGGCAATGCCAAAGAATGCTCAAACTACTGCACAAGTGCACTCATCTCACACGTTAGTAAAGAAATGCTCAAAATTCTTCTCCAAGACAGGCTACAGCAATACGTGAACCATGAACTTCCACATGTTCAAGCTGACTTTAGAAAAGGCAGAGGAACCAGAGATCAAATTGCCAACATCCACTGGATCATGGGAAAAGCAAGAGAGTTCCAGAAAAACATCTATTTCTGCTTTATTGACTATGCCAAAGCCTTTGACTGTGTGGATCACAATAAACAGTGGGAAATTCTGAGAGATGGGAATACCAGACCACCTCACCTGTCTCTTGAGGAATCTGTACGCAGCTCAGGAAGCAACAGTTAGAAGTGGACATGGAACAACAGACTGGTTCCAAATAGGAAAAGGAGTACCTCAAGGCTGTATATTGTCACCCTGCTTATTTAACTTCTATGCAGAGTACATCATGAGAAACGCTGGACTGGAAGAAACACAAGCTGAAGTCAAGATTGCCAGGAGAGATATCAATAACCTCAGATATACTGTGTGGATCACAATAAACTGTGGAAAATTCTGAAAGAGATGGGAATACCAGACCACCTGACCTGCCTCTTGAGAAATCTGTATGCAGGTCAGGAAGCAACAGTTAGAACTGGACATGGAACAACAGACTGGTTCCAAATAGGAAAAGGAGTACATCAAGGCTGTATATTGTCACCCTGCTTATTCAACTCATACGCAGAGTACATCATGAGAAACGCTGAACTGGAAGGAACACAAGCTGGAATCAAGACTGCCAAGAGAAATACCAATAACCTCAGATATGCAGATGACACCACCCTTATGGCAGAAAGTGAAGAGGAGCTAAAAAGCCTCTTGATGAAAGTGAAAGAGGAGAGTGAAAAAGTTGGCTTAAAGCTCAACATTCAGAAAACAAAGATCATGGCATCCGGTCCCATCACTCCGTGGGAAATAGATGGGGAAACAGCGGAAACAGTGTCAGACTTTGTTTTTTCGGGCTCCAAAATCACAGCAGAGGGTGACTGCAGCCATGAAATTAGAAGACGCTTACTCTTTGGAAGAAAAGTTATGACCAACATAGATAGTATATTCAAAAGCAGACACATTACTTTGCCGACTAAGGTCCATCTAGTCAAGGCTATGGTTTTTCCTGTGGTCATGTATGGATGTGAGAGTTGGACTGTGAAGAAGGCTGAGTGCCGAAGAATTGATGCTTTTGAACTGTGGTGTTGGAGAAGACTCTTGAGAGTCCCTTGGACTGCAAGGAGATCCAACCAGTCCATTCTGAGGGAGATCAACCCTGGGATTTCTTTGGAAGGAATGATGCTAAAGCTGAAGCTCCAGTACTTTGGCCACCTCATGCGAAGAGTTGACTCACTGGAAAAGACTCTGATGCTGGGAGGGATTGGGGGCAGGAGGAGAAGGGGACGACAGAGAATGAGATGGCTGGATATGAGTCTGAGTGAACTCTGAGAGATGGTGATGAACATGGAGGCCTGGCGTGCTGCAATTCATGCGGTCGCAAAGAGTCGGACATGACTGAGCGACTGAACTGAACTGACTGAACAATGCACATGCTGTCCTTAGGCACTTAGTTGTGTCAGTGAGTCATGTCACTCTTCGCAACCCCATGGACCGTAGCCCGCCAGGCTCCTCTGTCATGGGATTCTCCAGGCAAGAATACTGGAGTGGTTGCCATGCCCTCCTCCAGGGGATTGTTTCAACCCAGGGACTGAACCCAGGTCTCCTGCCTTGCAGGCAGGTTCTTGACCATCTGAGCTGCCAGGGAAGCCCGGCAATGCATATCTTTGGTTGTAAATCTTTGTCTTAGTTACTGGGAACTTTCTTAGATTGTATTAACGAGCATAAACATTTTAAAGACACATACTATATATATATACTATTAAATTCCTTTCAAAAGAGCCCTTTCCACTCTGCAGTCCACTAAGAAAACAAGAAATGCATATTTCAACTGAATCACCTTGGATCTGCTGATGGACATCTAGGTTGCTTCCATGTCCTGGCTATTAGAAACAGTGCTGTGATGTCATTGGGGTACTTGTGTCTCTTTCATTTCTTGTTTCCTCTGTGTGTATGCCTAGCAGTGTGATTGCTGGGCTACATTATTTGCTTGGGTTTCCCTCCTCCCCTTGTCTACCTGAAAGTTGTTATTTAGTCTTCAAAATACTGCCTAGATGTTACCAGTTCTTGACAGACTTCACTGACCTTATCTCTACCACCTCACTGAGTTCGTGACCCTTTTCCTTGTTCTATTCTTCTATCTTGCTCATGCTTCAAATTTTGCACTTCTTACCCTGTATTATAATTAGTTTCTGTGTTTTTCTTCTGAGCAGACTTTGAGATCCTTTAAAACGTGCCTCATTTGTTAAAAGGATTGAAATAAAATAAAGGTCAAATTGATATGCCATGGAAGCACAGAAAGAGGAATAATTAATTGTGATTCAGAAAAGCAGGGAAAATGACACAAAGCACCTGAAATTTCAGTAGATTGTTTATTTACTAGCAGTCTATATGGGAAGCACTTTTGTAGGGGCTAGATACATACTTAGTAGTTCACAAGACCAACATGGTCCCTGACATTATAGAGCTCAGAAGCTATTTAGGGAGACAGAATTTATAAGGGGGACAATCCTGCAATAAAAAAAAAATATATAAATAACAAAACAGGCTAAGAAGGAAAAGTTCAAGGTATATTATGAAAATACCTGATTTAAATTGGGAGGCAGTGGTCAAGGAAGCCCACACTAAAGAGAAGTCCCTTATGCTCAGATCTAACTAATGAGTGGAAATTAGCCTGTGAAGAGTGGGAAAGAGATTATTCCAGGCAGAAGGGTCAGCAAATGCAAATACCTTGAAGCAGAAATGAGGTTGTGTTTGAAGAATAAAAGGAAAGTCAGTGTGGAGGTAATATAGTGAATGTGGAGAAGGGTTGCTTGAGATAAGTCTGAAGAGGTAGGCAGGGACTATATCATACCAGATTGTATCTATTGGACTCAGGCTGCATATAACAGAAACCAAGTTATGGTGGTTTAACAAAAAGTGTAGTTCTCTAACATAAGGGAGCCTCAGTGTCAACAGTTCAGGACTCATATAAGTTTCAGGCCTCAAGCATCTATCTTTTTGTTCTATGATCCAATGAGCATGGCATCTATCTTCAGGCTTCCTGCTGTTCAACTTCCATGCAGCAAAAGGAAAGAATGCAAAGGGCGAAAAACATGTGACAGCTAAGTCTGTCTCATTCCATCAGGAAAGTAGCAGTTTTCCTGGAAGCCCCACTTATCTACTAGATAGAGCTGGATTTGGACGGCCCCCCTTAGCTACAATACAGTATGAGGAGGTTTCATTTTCAATTTAGTCTATTACTGCTCCTAAAAAAATCTACTGGTTTTATTAGAAAAGGGGAAAACACGTTGGGTAGGCAATTTGCAGTCGCTACCACAAAGTGTGTGGTATTTCTTAGTTTATTCTAAAAACAGTGGGAATTCATTGAGGGGTTTTAAGCAGGGGAGACACACAGTTCCTTTTATGCTAATTAGCATTGGTTTGGCCGTTGTGAGAAAGATGAATTGTAAAGGGGGCAAGAACGGTTTAAAGGTTGACCAGTTAGAAGGCAATTGCAAGAGCTTATGATGCCTTGGATTAAGGAAGTGGGAGTAGAGATGGAGAGAAGGAGACAGTATAGAGGAGTAGAGGTAGCATGCTTCTGGTGAGAAATTGATCTACAGGGTGAGAGAAGGAGAGGAGTAAAAAAATGATGCATGTGTTTGTGGTTTATGCATTTGGATGGAGAGTGCTATCATTTATTGAGATTATGAGACATGGAGGACCAGATCGGGGTGATCAGTATGATTTTGGACATGTTTAATTTGAGGTGTTTATGAAGCATACAAAAAGAGATGTCTTGTTGGCAGCTAAACATAGGCATCTGGAATTCAAAAGACGGGCCCTGGAGTAGAAATAGATTTGGGAGCCATTTACCTGTGAATGGTACTCAAAACTATGGGAGTTGATACATGGTTTAGAAAATGAGTACAGAACAGAAGGAGAGAAAGGCTCAAGGCTGACCACTGGGAATCTTCAAGAGTTATTTATTTAAAAATATACTTTTAGAGTGGTTTTTATATTTTATTAAAAAATGCCTGCAGTATTCATTATAAAATAAGCCAGCAATATAAAGAAGTACAAAAAGGAGGGAAAAATGCCTCCAGAAACCTGCATGAACCAGAACTAATCAATATTGTGCCTTAATTTGCTTATCTGAATAAGAGGATAAAAATAGTAACTGTAAGATTGCTGTGATAATAAGATAATCCATTTGAAGTTGAAAGTCTTTGTGCTCTAAAGTCCATGAAATTATAACAAAATGTTTCCTTTTAAAAATAGCTTTCTTTTTGATATAGTTCAATTACTCCATTTGTAAATCACTTTAGTGAGCAATTAGTCATTTCAAAAAGCCATTTCTGACATCAAAATATTTATTACTTATATTGGGATAAAAGCATGTCATAAAATGACCATATGGAAGAGGTTTGATAAATCACATCGTGCTTATGGTGAAATTTTCCATCATCTAAAAAATAATTTTCTAGGAGAGTGTTAGGAATTAGAAAAATTCTTATAGTACAGTATTAATTGCAAAGCAATTAAAATAATCTTTATAGGTTAATCCCTATTTCATTTATACAGCTACATTTGAAGTCCCAACTATGTAAACAGCTATAAATATGAAAATGAATATAGGGTAGATTCAAAATGCTAAAAAATGTTTGTTTCTAGGCTGTGAGATTACTATTGATTTTTATTTTATATTCTTTAATATTTTCTAATTTTTCTACAGTTGGCAATTATGTCTTTTAAAATAAAAAGTAAAATTTTACTAAAGGATAGTTTGGGCTGAAAAATAAAGTATTGCTTTTTACATTAACACTTTAATAAAAATAAACTTTTTGATAGCCAGTCCATTTTTCAAAGCATTTTATAGTTCTTTCTCTTTCTTATTTCTTTCAGAGATAAAAGAAAACAGATGGAAATCAGTTCTCTTGAAGTCTGCTTAATGATCTGAAGTCACTTGCTAGCTCCTCAGAAACTAGCCCTCCATTTAGGCTGTATGGTTTGATTTCCCATAAATATGTTGTGCCTTTTCTCCCAGTCGATGTTCTGACATGTGATGCTCTCTTTACTTTCAATGCATCTCCCTTGCTGCCCTTTTGCTACCAGCTTCGCGCTGCTTACAATATTTTCTCTCTCCTAGATGTTCTTCCGACTGCCCTGCTCCCTTCCCCTCCACCTGCTCTCGCCTGGTTACTAGAACCTTCAGTGTCATGGTCTGTTTCCCCTCCTGAATCCTGAGCTTTCTGTGAGTAGTATCACGATTTATTTATTCTTTGAACAGCACAAGTCCCACTCATTTGTAAGACACAATTAAATGAGTCTATAACACTACTTGCTAGCTCCTCAGAAACTAGCCCTCCATTTAGGCTGTATGGTTTGATTTCCCATAAATATGTTGTGCCTTTTCTCCCAGTCGATGTTCTGACATGTGATGCTCTCTTTACTTTCAATGCATCTCCCTTGCTGCCCTTTTGCTACCAGCTTCGCGCTGCTTACAATATTTTCTCTCTCCTAGATGTTCTTCCGACTGCCCTGCTCCCTTCCCCTCCACCTGCTCTCGCCTGGTTACTAGAACCTTCAGTGTCGTGGTCTGTTTCCCCTCCTGAATCCTGAGCTTTCTGTGAGTAGTATCACGATTTATTTATTCTTTGAACAGCACAAGTCCCACTCATTTGTAAGACACAATTAAATGAGTCTATAACACTGTCATTTGGCTGCATTATGTGGACATTTCAATAAATTCTAGAAGCAAAAATAGATACACTTCACATCCATACATGACTACTGGACAAACCATAGCCTTGACTAGATGGACCTTTGTTGACAGAGTAATGTCTCTTCTTTTTAATATGCTGTCTAGGTTGGTGATAACTTTCCTTCCAAGGAGTAAGCCTCTTCTAATTTCATGGCTGCAGTCACCATCTGCTGTGATTTTGGAGCCCCTCCCCCTCCCAAAAATAAAGTTAACCACTGTTTCCACTGTTTCTCATCTATTTGCCATGAAGTGATGGGAGCAGATGCCATGATCTTCGTTTTCTGAATACTGAGCTTTAAGCCAACTTTTTCACTCTCCTCCTTCACTTTCATCAAGAGGCACTTTAGTTCTTTACTTTCTGCAATAAGGATGGTGTCATTTGCATATCTGAGGTTATTGACATTTCTCCTGGCAACCTTGATTCCAGTTTGTGTTTCATCTAGCCCAGGATTTCTCATCATGTACTCTGCATATAAGTTAAATAAGCAGAGTGACAATATAGAGCCTTGACATACTCCTTTCCTGATTTGGAACCAGTCTGTTGTTCCATGTCTAGTTCTAACTGTGCTTCCTGACCTGCATACAGATTTCTGAAGAGGAAGGTCAGGTGGTCTGGTATTCCCATCTCTTGAAGAATTTTCCACTGTTTGTTTGATCCACACAGTCAAGCTTTGGTGTAGCCAATAAAGGAGAAACAGATGTTTTTCTGGAGCTCCCTTGCTTTTTCCATGATCCAGCAGATGTTAGCAATTTGATCTCTGGTTCCTCTGCCTTTTCTAAAACCAGCTTGAACATCTGGGTGTGCATGGTTCATGTATTGCTGAAGCCTGGCTTGGAGAATTTTGAGCATTACTTTACTAGCAGGTGAGATGAGTGCAACTGTTTGGGATTGGAATGAAAACTGACCTTTTCCAGTCCTGCGGCCACTGCTGAGTTTTTCCAAATTTGCTGGCATATTGAGTACAGCACTTTCACAGCATCATCTTTTAGGATTTGAAATAGCTCACCTGGAATTCTATCATCTCCACTAGCTTTGTTCATAGTGATGCTTTCTAAGGCCACTTGACTTTACATTCCAGGATGTCTGGCTCTAGGTGAGTGATCACCATCATGATTATCCAGGTCATGAAGCTCTTTTTTGTACAGTTCTTCTGTGTATTCTTGCCACCTCTTCTTAATATCTTCTGCTTCTGTTAGGTCCAGACCATTTCTGTCCTTTATCGAGCCCATCTTTATTGTGATGACTAGGTGAACCTCAAAAACCACTGTGTTAAGTCAAAGAAGCCAATCACAAAAGACTATATTACAAGACACGATTTAATGGAAATGTCTAAAATAAGCAAATCCATGAGATGGAAAGGAGATTAGTGGTTTCTTAGGACTAAAGATGGGTCAGGCATATGAGTGTTTATGGTAGGAGAAATAACTGCTAATGGGTATGATATTTCTCTCTGAGGTGATGAAAATGTTCTGAAATTATGTCGATAGAATTATGGTTAAAGACTATGATGTTAGTTGTATGCGTCTGTAAACATACTAAAAACCACTGAATTGAACATTTTAAATAGGTGATTTTATGATATGTAAATTATTTCTCTAAATGCCTCACCTTATGTCTGGGTTGCAGCACATCTTCAGATGCTTGGCCAGATGCTTGCCAGTATCCCCCACTGAGGGAGGAGGCTAAGAATATGATCAGGAATGGATTTAAGAAAAATAAGAAGGACACCTACTGTGATTGCTATTTGGTAATATTTTTAAAGTATTTTTTTTTACATTTCAAGGCACCAAATTTGCCACATCAAATTCTTTTGGGGTCAAAACAATCTTATCAATTCAGCTATATCAAAAGGCACTACTTTTCCACCTTGTGTCTCTGCTCTTTCATAGACTCCATTATGTTATAGTCTTAATAGACTTTATGTATGTTTCTTCTGAAAGCCTAGACTAGCTACATTATGAGCCCATAGACCATAATGGATTTATCATAGAACTCTGTAACCAAAAAACTGCTTAGAAAAAGTACAGTTAATTTTCATTCTCCTGAATGAAATAAAAGAGATGGAAAAGCATAAAAAAATAAAAGATGACTTCACTACTTAACTTCAAAATTGTGTGTTTTTCCACCCCCAGCCCAGGAAGATGTTAATCAATTAATTCCATGTCCTTCAAAAACTATCTGGAGATGTGGGTGTGTGTGTGTGTGTGTATGTGTACATGCACGCATGTTTGTGTGTATATGCGCGCATGTTTGTGTTGTGTGTGTATGTATATAAAATGAAATACTGGCTGTTCATGCTCAGTTACATAGTCATGTCTGACTCTGTGACTCCATGGACTATAGCCCGCCAGGTTCCTCTGTCCATGGGATTATCCAAGCAAGCACACTGGAGTGGGTTGTCATTTCCTCCTCCAGAGGATCTTCCCGACTCAGGAACTGAACCCACATTGCCTGCATCTCTTGGGTTGGCAGGTGGATTCTTCATCACTAACCCACCTTGGAAGCCCAAAATGGAATGCTCAGTTCAGTTCAGTCCTCAGTCATGTCCAACTCTTTGCAACCCCATGAATCGCAGCACGCCAGGCCTCCCTGTCCATCACCAACTCCTAGAGTTCACTCAAACTCACGTCCATCGAGTCGGTGATGCCATCCCGCCATCTCATCCTCTGTCATCCCCTTCTCCTCCTGCCCCCAATCCCTCCCAGCATTAGAGTCTTTTCCAATGAGTCAACTCTTCGCATGAGGTGGCCAAAGTACTAGAGTTTCAGCTTTAGCTGAAACTTCCAAATGGAATGCTACTCAGTCATAAAAAAGAATGAAATTTTGTCATTTGCAATAACATGGATGGACTTGGAGGGTGAACAAAATAAGTCAGACAGAAAAAGACAAATACTGTATGATGTCACTTATATGTGGAATCTAAAAAATAAAACCAGTGTCTATAATAAGAAAGAAACAGAACAAATATACAGACAAACTAGTAGTTTCCAGCAGGAAAATGGAAGTGGGAAAGGACAAGATAAGAGTAAGTGATTAAGAGGTACAATGTATTATGTACAAAATAAATAAACTATGAGGACATACTGTCCAGCACAGGGAATAGAGTCAATATTTTTATAATAACTGTAAATGGAATATAACCTTCAAAAATTGTGAATTGCTATGTTGTACACCTAAAGCCTATATAATATTATACATCTACTATACCTCAATAAATGAAAATTTTTAAATGCCTCTAAGGCAAAGAAGGGCTTCCCTGGTGGCTCAGAGGTTAAAGCGCCTGCCTTCGATGCAGGAGACCCAGGTTTGATCCCTGAGTCGGGAAGATGCCCTGGAGATGGAAACGGCAATCCACTCTAGTATTCTTGCCTAGAGAATCCCATGGACAGAGAAGCCTAGTAGGTTACAGTCCACGGGGTCGCAAAGAGTTGGAGACGACTGAGCGACTTCACCACATCACCACAAGGCAAAGTAAGCCACACTAAAGAAGTACCTGTAAAATAAAGCAAGAGAAACTAAGAGTAGATTCAGTGGACCTGCTTTACAGTACAATAAAAATGCAGTGAAATAAAGAATGTAAGAGTTTTAAGTCATGTGAATGGAAGGAAACCAAATATCCTAGATGTTTTCATTTTACCTGAATAAAACTAGGAGGTAACTACATTGATCTTAAAGATCTTTCTTCTCAGCTTTTATACATCTGAAAATTATGAGCAGGACTTCATGATGCTATGATCCACTATAGGCCCAGCACTACGCCTCCACATGAGACGTTTCCACCAGGTGCCAGAGAGGTGATTAATGAAAATGAAAGAAATCATCAGGAGACAATGGTGCCTATGAGGTCCACATATTTACTCGCTCTGAATTAAAATGCTCAAACAGCAAATCCACTCTCATCCCCTTTATTTATGGTTCCCTCTGCCTTGAAGCAAGCAGAGTGCATGCCATGATAAATTGGCTCAAATCCTGTCTCATTTCCAGGCAGGCCCTGTAAATTTCTGAGCTGTGCTTTGCAACCCTTCATTCTGATTTGTAATGTTCAACAACACACAAAGGTTCTGCAAGCCCATTTCCTCCAGCTGAGCAGTGGCCAAGGGGCCCTGGCCTTCATCCTCCCCAGTGTCAACTGATCAGTACTAAACCAGGGCATCCAACCCTCCTCAGGGAAGATGATGGGCTTGCCTTCCCAGTCACGACCTTCGTCTAAAATGTGCAGGCGCTGAGTGGGGCATGACCTTGTCGAGATGTGGTTGACGTCAGAGCAGATAAATGTTAGGAAGGGTGGAAGTCCTAAATAGAGTCTTCACTGCACTTAAGGGGAAAAAGAAACCATAATATCAATCCTCTGGGAAATGTGAAACATATCTACTCTATGCCAACACTCCTATAGAAGCTGAGGAAATAAAAGCAAACAGAATAGACAGAGTCTTTGACCTCCTGGAGCTTAGATTCTGCTGCCTTGCTTTATTCAATGAATGAATGAAAAACAGAATGAATGATCAAATATAATTCTAGCCCAAGAAGAGGCTAGTAATGTCTAAACGGTGCTGCTCCTCCCAAGCTAGGGTATACAACACTCACAGGGCAATGTGGACAGTTAGTGAAAGCAAAGTTAATGGTTAAATGGGGTTTTGAGGTTATATCTTGGTATCTTTTACATGAAATAGTTGGCCCCCAAATTCTGATATTCTTTGCCAACTTCAAGCCTTGTATTTTAACCAGTATGGTTTTTTTAAGTCTCTAAAAATCCTTATGGAGCATCAATGCTCATACATAATTTTTTAGCATTATTGTCTTCTTTCTTTTTTTGTGGCCAATAAGAATTGAGTATAGATCAAGTCTAGTTCAGGGCAGCAGAGAAATTCACTTATTACCTAGCCAAGCATTCAGCAAACTAGTGAAGTCAGACTCCTATTAAATGAATGTCTGCTTCCAGGGACTATAGAAACAAAATAATGTGGGCAGCTGAGAATTTGTGTTTTCCCCATTCTCCAGACACAGACACACTTTGATCCAGGTGTTTACATATAAAAACTAGTCAATAAAGATGAGACATTACTAAAATCTGGGGTGAAGGAAGGCAGAAAAACACTTGCACCTAAGAAGTAACGGTCTCAGCAGTACTGACTGGAAGTGGGGAGTCCTGTTATCAGCCTAACCAGGAGCCTGGCACCTGAGGGGCCCGGAAGGCTGAGCTTATCCAATTCATGCTACCGTGGGTGCCAGAACTCTAAGAAAACAGCAGATACTCAGCCATTAAAAGGAATGAGTTTGAGTCAGATCTAGAGAGGTAGATGAACACAGAACTTGCTATATAGAGTGAAGTAAGTCTGAATAACAGATATTATATATTAACACATATATATGGAATCTAGAAAATGGTACTGATGAACCTATTTGAAGTTCAGAAATAGAAATACAGATGTAAAAAATGGACTTGTCGACACAGAGGGGGAAGGAGAGGGTAGGACAAATTAAGAGAGAAGCACTGACGTACATGCCCTACCGTGTGTGAAACAGACAGCTGCAGGGAAGCTGCCGGTAACAGGGAGCTCAGCGGTGCTGTGCGTGACTCAGAGGGGCGGGAGGGCTGCGGGGAGGGAGGCTCAGGAGGGATGGCATATGTGTATACACAGAGCTGATTCACATTACTGTATGCAGAAGGCAACACAACATGGTAAAGCAATTATCTTCTAATTTTAAAAAATGAAATGAAAATTCACTGAAAAAAAATAGAAAACAGGAACCAAAAATAAAAAATGAAAAAGAAAAACCAGCATGAATATGAAACACAGCCATAGGCCAAGGTAGCTTAAGACACTCAGGGCGAGGTAGTAAACAAAGAAGGGAAGATGCCCAGGGCTCTGAGCCCTGCACTGGAGGCTGAGCACTTTCACACAACACACTTTATTTGATGGTAATAGCAATTTTTGCAAAGTTATATTATTTAAATTCATATTAAGAAGAAACAACAAATCCCCAAGGATCTGCTTAGTGAAAGGACATACATAAATTCACCCAGATGACAACCAGAGAGCCAGGATTCAAACTCCTAACATCAAGAGAGCCAGGCTCCACCTGAATACATTTACCATCAGAGCAGAAGAAAACACTGCTACTTTACCCAAGGAACATACATTTTATTTGTATGGAATAAAATGCTCTTTTCCCCCCCAATCTGATAGGACATTAAATGATTTGACCCATTTTAGAAGAGCTTAAGGAACAAGGGACATAAATTACTATTTAATGTTCATAATTATATGCCCTGTGACAGAAACACAATTGAACCATAATTGAAACATTGTAAGATAAATCTTAAGTGGTTTTCTGAGTTTTATCTCCTTGCACTGGCCAACAGTCTGTACTAACACTGATTTGCCAGTATTAATGTATTAGAAAATAAAATGGGAAATTTTGTCCCTCCTGAATTACAACAGCTCTCTACCTATTTAGCAGCAATAGCTTTTATGAGGATGTAATATGAAGATCTTGCCTGAAACATACATTTTTTGTATCATAATACATTAGAATTGGAAGAAACACTGGAACGCTTCCATTGCCAGGAAGACAGACATATCTCATCTCAATTTCTCTGATGCAGACTGGTCTTGGGAAGCACAGTGTTGAGCAGCATTATAAAGACAGCTCCTGGCTCCAGAGGTTTAAGGTGCCTTAGAAGACGGTTACAAGCGAGGAGCAGAAAATCTTTAACTGGACTGATTTAAAACCAGAGAAAATTCCTCATGATAAAATGTTAAAAAAATATTTCTTATACAATATCTAGTTTAATATTCCTACGCTCTTAACAATTTTTGTATTACTGTTATTGCTCTTTTATTTTTAAAGTAGTTGAGAAAACTAAAGCTGAGGGAAGTTAAAACTGTGCCTAAATCATTTCTTATTGTAAACAAGTTTCTGTTTATCACCAAGTCAAGTGTAACTTCAAAATCATGCTTCTTACTGGAAATAACTTATTGCTCACTAGAGGTATTTCATTAGTGCTATGAGTGTGAGTGGGAATGTGTGTGTGTGTCTGTGTGTGTGTGTACATATATGTGTGAGAGTGCTTTTTTCCTTATCTGTCTCATTTAAATGATACCTGCATAGTGATGCACTGGGTTCACCAATCTCAACTAAACTCTGTACCAGTACTGTTTGGTAGACTCCCATTCAAGTAAATCTCTGAAGTTCCCTTAGCCACATCTGAGAATTCTCATTGAAATGATAAATGTATACATATAAAGTATTAATGCCATTGTTTTAGAGCTTCTAAATATGTTCTTTGAGCTTACAAGTGTAGATGTATAATTTTATTTTGGATCTGACTCCTTTTTTCTTCTACTTTATGAGTCCATTCAGTCATTCATATATGTATTTCATATATACATATGAACACATATATACTTACATACATATATATATATGCACACATATACACATTCACACACACATATAGAAGGCACCACTATATGTCATACACTGCCCTAGGCATATGAAATACACTAGTGGACAAAACAGACCTAAACCCCTGCCCTTATAGAATTTACTTTTCTATATAGAACTCAAGACCTTTTAGAACTAACACCTCAAAAAGATGTCCTTTTCATTA
>SJYC01145144.1:0-55561 GCA_006408675.1 Madoqua kirkii | reverse complement strand
TGTTTACCTTTATAAAGATCTTTATCTATGATATTATGACATTAAACAATATCTTTCTCCAACAAAGGAATTTGTAACCAATTTAAAAGGTAAATGAACAAGAAGGGCAGCATATATGTACCATATAATGTCACTGAAATAGAGCTTAGAAGTCAGTATGAAATTACAATGTCCCAAACAGAATATTGGGAAATGCCTTGAAAGTGTAATTTATTAAAGTACAAATATCCAATGAAAGATGTTTAATCTCACTAATAAACAAAGAAACAAATATAAATAAGATATTATTTTTAATTATTAAATTGATTATAGCTAAATATAATAGTCCAAGTCTGGAATTACATTGAGTCACTCCTCTCTGTGATTCAGTTTTCTTGTACTTACTATGGGAATAACTCTGATAACACATAATGTTTATACAAGGATCAATTTTATAAACCTCTTAGTGACTTGCCTGGCATACAATCAGTACTCAATAAATGTCAACTATTTCTACCATTTATGGCTCTTAACATTCCTGGCAAAGATGAAAAGATTGGTATTACTCTGTGATGACAAAGAAAGGAAAATACTAATAGAATCCACCTGCAATGTGGGGGACCTGGGTTCAATCCCTGGGTTGGGAAGATCCCCTGGAGAAGGGAATGGCTACCCACTCTACTATTCTGGCCTGGAGAGTTCCATGGACTGTACAGTCCATGGGGTCACAAAGAGTTGGACACAACTGAGCGACTTTCACCTTTACTTTTCACAGTTTTAATTGGTGTCTGTTTTGCTATGTATCACAAGCATTTCACCAGCACGTGGAAACCTCTTTGAGCCGGCTGCATCACCATGGAACAGGGAGGTTATTCAGCTCTAAGCAGCCACGCTTGTCTCCCCTGTTTCTCCCTCCTACTCTCTCTTTCATTTCTCTTCTCTGTGAAGTCAGAGGCATTTATCATCTTTCATTATCTCCCTTCTTCCTCTGGACTTCCAAAATTGCCCTGGGCTTGTTTTACACCAACGCCTTTGCTAATGTGACTTCACTGGGGTTTTCTTTTTCTCCCTTTTGTCTTCTCTAGATCAGTGGTCTTTGTCCCCTGCCAACTTTATAATCCCAGAAGCTTTCATTTTCAAGTCTCTTAAGGCCCTGGGGGAGAATGCCATTTGAACTTCTTTCTTTTATAATGTTTTGTTTCCCTCCACCACAGAGCAGTTTATTGTGGTGGCAAATTTGTCCTTTCTGCCACAGTTTGTCCATCTGCAGAGGTGACTACAGCCTCTGTCCAGCTGCTAGGATGTTAAGAAAACTTAAAGGTTCTGTTAAATGGCCAGCCTGGTGAGTTTCTAACATGAACAGGGCCAGGATCATCTGAGGTTTCTCTGATAGAATCTTGCTGGCATTTTATTACAAGGAAAGCCCTGTCTTTCTCTAGATCTCATTATGGTTGTTTTGATTTATGTGAAGGGTGTGCCAATCCCAGGATGCCTTGACAATGGAAGGGGGGAAACTCATTTTCTTTGTGTAATGAAACAAAAGTCAGAATTACAAGGTGAGAACTGACGTACTGCCAACGTCCCACGTGATCAGTCTAGGACGGCAAGTACCATCCTTGGATCCTGGAAGGCAGGGAGAAGGCAACTCTCTCTGCACTGTTTAGCTTTTAAAGTCCTTAAACATGTGAAATCAAGCCATTTACCTTACTGATCTCCCCGTGTCAGTCAGAAAAAGGAACTATTTTCACTAGAAAGGAAACCCTGATGGTCATTTGTTGGGTGCCTATTACTCTAGTCCTGGCACAGGGACCTTCTGTTGAAACAGTGATCAAATAGGTGAGTATAATGTCTCCATTTTACAGATGAGAAGCATGAAACTTACCAATGGGAAATAATTGGACTTAAGACCAGGGCTGCAATTAAAATGCAAAGTTTTCACTATATTTGCAGCACATTTTTTTCCCATTCTCAGCCTGATCCCTCTGCCATTCATGGGCACAGAACAATTTCTCAGTGGACCACCTCCTCTGGGGACAGAACACTTGGCACAGAACACAGCTGTCTGAGAAATTCTCTTTGTTTGTGGTCCCTGATTGAGATAAGCTCTCCAAGACAAGATTTAACTCACACCAGGGCCAGGAACCCAGCTCTTCCAATCCTCGAGGAAGACTTTCCCTTCACCCTGGGATCACTTTTGCCTGGAGAAACTCTTCTCTGGCTCAGGCCAGAGACTAGACCACTTGGACTACAGACCAGCAGGTCTGCGCCACATGACCTGCTAAGGAGCATCACTCCTCACTCTGCTACTGGCTTGGCCATAGGGCAATATCGGACCAGAGACAATGAGCAGAAGTGACGGCACGCCACGAGGCCCCGTGAAATAGTCTGCTTCTGGCAGTGCTTGTCTTCCCCTCTCACAAGCACAGCATTCACAGAGGCAGCTGCCGACACATAACATCAGTAAGGAACTCATGTTACACGGTGTGAGTCACAGAGACTGAAGGCTGCTTTTGTCACTGCTGCTGCTGCTAAGTTGCTTCAGTTGTGTCCAACTCTGTGCGACCCCATAGATGGCAGCCCACCAGGCTCCCCCGTCCCTGGGATTCTCCAGGCAAGAACACTGGAGTGGGTTGCCATTTCCTTCTCCAATGCATGAAAGTGAAAAGGGAAAGTGAAGTTGCTCAGTCATATCCAACTCTTAGCGACTCCATGGACTGCAGCCTACCAGGCTCCTCTGCCCATGGGATTTTCCAGGCAAGAGTACTGGAGTGGGGTGCCACTGCCTTCTCCGCAGCAAAGCTAAATACTGTGTGTACATCGTGTAAGTCACACTGCCCTTCTCACTGTCCTTCAAGCAGACCAACCCAATCACTGCTTGTGTTGCCAGAGAAACCCACCCCTTCAGTCTGCTCATGGTTTTTCATTTTTATTATTTAGAGGTTTGGGAATCTGTGCCCTTCACATAGGTAATCCATTGGCTACCAAAATCACAAGATTTGTCTCCTCTTTCTCTCTAGCCTCTCATATTATTTCCAGTGGTATCTGACACTCCCTGGTATTTTGTTGGGCTTACTAGGTAGCTCAGTGGTAAAGAAACTGCCTGCAATGCAGAAGACCCAGGAACCCCGGGTTCGATCCCTGGGTCAGGAAGATCTCCTGGAGAAGCGCATGGCAACCCACTCCAGGATTCTTGCCTAGAAAATCCCATGGATGGAGGAGCATGGCAGGCTACACAGTCCATGGGTCACAAAGAGTCGGACAGGACAGAAGTGACTGAGCACATATGCTCAAAACTTCACAATGTATGCCATGCTTTATGCACACAGATTTTGTTACGTATGCATATTGCCAGCATCCCTTGGATCACAAAAAAAGGCAAGAGAATTCCAGAGAAACACCTACTTATGCTTTATTGACTATGCTAAAACCTTTCACTGTGTGGATCACAACAAAAATGTGGGAAATTCTTCAAGAGATTATACCAGACCAACTTACCTGCCTCCTGAGAAATCTGCATGCAGCTCAAGAAGCAACAGTTGAAACTGGATATGGAACAATGGACTGGTTCAAAACTGGGAAAGGAGTACATCAAGGCTGTATATTGTCACCTTGTTTATTTAACATCTATGCAGAGTACATCATCCAAAATGCTGGACTGGAGGAAACACAAGCTGGAATCAAGATCACCGGGGGAAATATCAATCACCTCAGATATGCAGATGACACCACCCTTATGGCAGAAAGTGAAGAGGAACTAAAGAGCTTCTTGATGAAAATGAAAGAGGAGAGTGAAAAAGTTGGCTTAAAGCTCAACATTCAAAAAGCTAAGATCATGGCATCTGGTCCCATCACTTCATAGCAAATAGATGAGGAAACAATGGAAACAGAGACAGACTTTATTTTGGGGGGCTCCAAAATCACAGCAGATGGTGACTACAGCCATGAAATTAAAAGATGCTTACTCCTTGGAAGAAAAGCTATGACAAACCTAGACAGCATATTAAAAAGCAGAGATATTACTTTGACAACAAAGATCTATCTAGTTAAAGTTATGGTTTTTCCAGTAGTCACGTACAGATGTGAGAACTGGACTATAAAGCAAGCTGAGTACCTAAGAATTGATGCTTTTGAATCGTGGTGTTGGAGAAGACTCTTGAGAGTCCCTCGGACTGCAAGGAGATCCAGCCAGTCCATCCTAAAGGAGATCAGTCCTGGGTGTTCATTGGAAGGACTTATGTTGAAGCTGAGGCTCCCATATTTGGCCACCTGATGTGAAGAGCTGACTCACTTGAAAAGACCCTTATGCTGGGAAAGAGTGAGGGCAGGAGGAGAAGGGGATGACAGAAGATGAGATGGCTGGATGGTATTACTAACTCAATGGACATGAGTTTGAGCAGGCTGTAGGAGTTGGTGATGGACAGGGAAGCCTGGAGTGCTGCAGTCCATGGGGTCGCAAATAGTCAGACACAATTGGGTGACTGAACTGAACTTATGCATTTGCTAACTTCTTGTTGTCTGTCTCATCCTTCAAGCTGTAGCTTCATGCGAACAAGTATAGAGATTAAGAGCACAGACTCAGTAGCTCAAACTCCCAGATTATAATTCTGACACCAACAGTAGTGAGCTGTCTGACACTGGGTAAATGGCTCAGTTTATAGTATTTCCACCCACCACCCCGCTTTATTTGTAAAGTTGGGAGAAGAATGTAACATAGAATTCACAGCACTGTCATTAGGATCAAACATGTCAAAACATGTAAAGCACTTAGTCCAGTGCTTAGCAAATAGTAAGTACTCCATGAAGTCTGGTTTTATCAGGGGTATTGTACACCACTGCATTCCAGATCTGAGGACACCTCCTGAACTAACCACCACTAATCATCACTTCTGAAAGAAAACTAAATAACTTTATAGTTGAGCACTGATGATCTTTATGGAGGTCTAAGAACAATGTAGGAGAAGGCAATGGCACCCCACTCCAGTACTCTCACCTGGAAAATCCCATGGACAGAGGAGCCTGATAGGCTACAGTCCATGGGGTCGCTAAGAGTCAGACACAACTGAGCAACTTCACTTTCACTTTTCACTTTCATGCATTGGAGAAGGAAATGGCAACTCACCCCAGTGTTCTTGCCTGGAGAATCCCAGAGACAGAGGAGCCTGGTGGGCTGCCATCTTTGGGGTCGGACAGAGTTGGATACGACTGAAGCGACTTAGCAGCAGCAGCAGCAGCAGCAGGAACAATATAAGGCAATATTTAGCTTCATTCCTGGCAGTCAGTAATGATTACAATAATAATACTGTAATCAACAACAATAACATTAACAATAACAGCAAATAGCTGTACTACCCTTTATTTAAGATCTAATAGCTATTTGTTACCTACATTATTGACAGTTTTATAAGGCAGCTACCATTATTTTAGGTGAGGTCACAAACTTGGGGAGACATAACCTGGAATTATCCAAGATTCCATAGCTTACTGGAGCTGGGTTTTGATTCATGTTTCATTGACTGCATATTCACTCCAGTATTCTGGCCAGGAGAATTCCATGGACTATACGGGTCACAAAGAGTCAGACACAGCTGAGCGACTTTCACTTTCACTTTCATTGACTGCTTTATGCTGCAGAGGGTTTATTAAATAATTGCTTCTTTGGGGTCTCCTACTAGTCCTAATTCCTAGGATGATGGGAATTGTTGATCTGCTGTCCCCTTAAATAGGTTTGGCCATTCATCCCTTCTGTTTCAGCCCCAGATATAATATTGATTGACTTTCAGCTTTGTGGCAGTTGGTATGCTGGGCTGAGAATTTGGAGTGAAAGAACAGAGAAATCAGATATATCCCTGGCACTTAAGGAATAAAACAGTAGACACACTGCTATTCCAAAAAGGCAAGTAGCTGAAATGTGTTCTTTCCAGTATGTTCCCTTCTAATAATTACAACCATCTGTGCTTCCCAGATAAATGGAGGCACAGAGAATTAAGGAGCTTCACAGAGCTAAGGAGGCCAGTGGGCTAGGTTTCATATGTTAGATGCTGACAGTGTTTTCTACTGTCTCTCTGCTACATGAATGATAAACACCCTTTGTTTGTTTCTTTGTTTTCAATTTTAATTGGCGAAGGCAGGCCTGAAGACAAGTTCCAGGGATATGTACAGTAAGTAGCACATGCCAAATGCATCTATAGCATGAGTATTTCCCAAGAGGTATAGATTGCTGTGTAGACCATATTTCCAGCAATTACAGGATCAGCTGATGCCCTTGTTCTTTCAACGGCAGCGTTCTAGCAGCCTCAGATTTGGAATTTGCTATTCTGTATTCCATTGGGCAGCCAGCTGCAGCCTGGAAACTCTCCCAAATTGCTCTGTTCCAGTCCTTTCTAGGGGCACAGATTCCACAGTCCAAGTGCAAGAGTCTACATTCCCTCACTCAGCACCAGCTTTTCCAGTGCTTCCTCCTGCTGTTCCCAACATGCAGTTTGTCAGGAAGACAGCATGACTCAGGACCATAAATCACGGCTCACTTGGTAGAATGAACTCTCCTCCAAAGGTGGAGGCACCGCAGGCTCCCTTTTGCTGTGCAGAGGCCGCCTGAGGGCCAGGCTGCCTCAGTTTAATAAATCAGCACCGGGCATGCGGCTGCATCCTGACAGCAGGACAATTACTGTCCTGGAAATAAGAAATGCAAATTTCTCTTCCCTCATTACAAAGGCAAGCGCCGGAGTTACTCTATGATGCTGATCAATGACTTTAATCCATGCCCGTCCCTAGTTCATAAAATCCATGTGCCACCAGTCACCCTTTTCCCTCATGGCTCAGGACTCAGGCAGTATTTGATTTTCCCAGGAGTCATGTGAGTCATCTGGGCCACCTTGAAAAGGTGGCTATTAAAATGCTACGTCTTGGAGAGAAATTTTAGTAGTAGCTATTTCATGTGGAAATCGAATCCTGGAGGGTTCAACAGTTAGGAGCTGAGTGACCTTGACAGGTTAGTTGGTCTCTCTCAGCCAACTCTTCATGTGACAAATGCAGACAAAAATACCTGCAGCAGAGACTGGTTTTGAGGGCCAACTGGGAGAATGTATCTTGTGTTTGCTAAACTGTATTACTGAGCCAGAGAGCTAGGCAAAGTTTAGGTAAAAAGAGATGAAGAAGTGAATCTATCCTAATGGATCAATAAAAGTACAAGAAAAATAGGAATGAATGCTACCAATAGATTTGACTATTTTTCACACAGCAGTTGACAAGCAGATCTGGCTGATTTTTTTTTTTTTAATGGTTGATAATCACTAGAGGAAAAGGAGCCTGGCATGGCCTAGATATCAGTTCTATTTCAGTAACTGTACAGGATCCTCATCACATGTAAATTACCTCTATTACTGTGCAAATTTTCCTCAATTCCAAAACAGTCCTGGAAGCCCACCTTTGGAAAGATTGTTTTATTATAGTATCACATGTTCTATTATCATCATATCTGACTTTAGGAAGGTATAGGAAGATACATTCTAATCTATAAATTATGTGAATTTTACATGAGATTGATGTAGGATTTCTAGGTGTTGGAGGAAGAAAAATAATTGAAGAAATCCATTCGGGATCCCACCCTTGTGGAACCCAGATGTATGTGACACTTAAGAGTAACTGGAAGACAGAGATCATAAGATGCCCAAATGTACCAGGAGGAGAGAAGGGTTTAGATCAACCTCTCTGAATGGGGACAAAGCTGTAATTGCTGACTCACTACTTCATCTTCCCTGATAATGTCACTGTTGTTTGTTAGGAATATCAATATTATGACAGAGGAATATCATTTGTGCCCTTCCAGAAATGTCCCATTCTTTCTATCCATGGACATCATGAAGTTAATGTAATTTCTGAGAACCAGAGTGGTTTGTCTTCCTGACATTGGCCCAGAAACTCAAGCAGGCATTACAACAAAGGAAAATCTTGCAGCACTTAAATTTCAGTTGCATCTTATTGCAAGGAAGCTCACACAGTTATGTAAGGATTCACATAGCCACTGAGACCAGATATATTAATATTCTGTCCCTACTTGAAGATTGATGAGCCAATTGATCACAGAGAAAACTGTGCATGCAGAGAGGTCTGATCAAAGTTTTGAAAGAGCCCTGTAAATAGAAGGGTCATCTGACTTCTTCCACAGTCAACTGACTGACCTTGAGCATCAGAACAATAAATTGTGTGTATACATGGGAAAGGAGTAGGAATAATGAGGGATTTGCCTTGAATCTTTGAAATAAGTAAGAAAGCAATGTGACTGTTACATGAAAGTCAAAGCAGAAAGTCAAATTCTCTCAGTCACGTCCTACTCTTTGTGACCACATGGACTGTAGCCTGCCAGGCTCCCTGTCCATGGAATTCTCCCGGCCAGATTACGGAAGTGGGTAACCGTTCTCTTCTCCAGGGGATCTTCCCAACCCAGGGACGGAAACCAGGTCTCCTCTATTGCAGATGGATTGTTTACCATCTGAGCCACCAGGGATACTGAATGTTTATTTCCCTCCAAAATTCATATGTGAATTTCAATGTGATGACACTTGGAGATGAAACCTTTGGGAGGTAATCAAGGTTAGATGAGATCATAAGCATGGGTCCCTGATGGTGGGATTGTGCTCTTGTATGAAGAAATATGAGAGAACTCACTTTCTCTTTTTCCCCATGCCTGCATAAAGAAGAGGTCATATGAGCATAGCAGGATGGAAACTGCCTACAATCCAAGAGATGGGGCCTTAGAAAGAAACCAATCTTGCCCAGCACCTTGATCTTAGACTTCCCAGCTTCCAGAGTATGACAAGTAAATTTCAGTTGTTTAACTGCCCAATCTACAGTATTTTTTATAGTTGATTTAGAAGATTGTGTTAGTTTCAGGTATATAACAACATGATTTATATATATATATATATATATATATATATATATATATGTATTCCTTTTCAGATTATTTTCCATTATAAGTTATTACAAGATAGATAGTGAATGCTATTCCCTGTGCCATTATATTATTCTTATGGTAGTTCAAGCTAAGACAATGATTATTAGCACTAAGTCTAAAACCTTTGTTCTATGTTATCACCCTTGAAAAACTTATTTTAACTTTTACTTGACAGTGGCATAGAGCAGGTTAACAGAAAAAGCAGTGAGCATTTAGAGAAATATTCACATACGTTAAAAGACATGAGTGTCACCTCAAAGATTTAATCCAAAAAATAATCTTGGGAGAAAATTTGAAAGACATGATGTGGTGAGAGCTGAGAACAGCCTTGATTGCTATAACCATCAGCATGGTTGCTAAGCACACAGCACCCCAGCTTACCAATCCTTCACTTCCAACTTCAGTGATGTGGCCTGGAAATCTCAGTCATGCTGCTTGGTAGCAAGTTATATGAACAAGTGCAGAAGGATTCCTTGGAGAAAGGACTGGGAAAGCAATGCCAGAAGTCATTCAGACACCCAAACTGGAAATTACAGCTATTTTCATCCAATATGCACCCAGACACCAGTGCCAATTGATTCAACAAAAAATTCAAATTCTTTATTCTGTCTGTTTCCACTATCATCATCATCAGGCAGTGTCTTAGTATGTTCCAGTATGAGATTATCTTAGCACTCCCTGATTGCATCTCCAAACGTCTTATTCCTCCTCAAAGTAACCCTCTTGTGGTTTTCTTACAATACCAGCAAAGTATTTGTTTCACAGATCTGATCATTCCACAAAGACAGTCGATAACTTTCTACCATCTGAAGATGCTCTGGTCCTGAAGCTTCAGTTCTACCCACTTCCCTCTCTAACCCCTGGCCAAATTCCATCATTTATATCACCCATCTTTCTCTCAACATCTTTGACATTCTCACCTGTGGGCAAGAGTGTAAATGAGCCTTTACCCAACCATACATCATCAAAATGGAGTTATCTACTGCATTTAGTCAGCAGAATAATGACTTCCCAAAGATGTTTTCATCCTATTTTCTGTAACCTATGACTATGTTGTTACTTGGTGAGGGAGAATTGGTTTTAGAAGGAATTCAAGTTCCTAAACAATGGCCCTTAAGCTTACCCTGAATTATTCAATGGGCCCCATATAATCATAAAGGTCCTTTACATGAAGAAGAAGGAGGCAGAAGGCTTAGTGATATGATATAAGAAACAGTCAATTGGCCACTCTCTGGTTGAAGCTGGAAGTAGTCATGAGCCAAGGAACACAAGCAGCTTCTAATAGCTGAAAAAAGCAGAAAAACAGATGGTCTCCCAAAAGCTCCAGAAGGAGCACAGCTCTGCTGACACCTTGGTTTTAGACAAATCCATTTTGAACCTCTTAGTTCCCGAGCTGTAATAAATCGGTGTTGTAGTAAGCCACAAATTATGAAGGATTTTGTTACAGAAGTAATGGAAATTTAATACATGGTTCTCATTCATTATTTTGTCTATACTGAGCACTATTTAAATGCATCAACGAGCTAAGCGCTGTGGTGGAAACAGAGGAAATGGAAGATGCCGTCCTGCTGTTCAGTTGCCAAGCCACGTTCCATCTCTGTGTGACCCCATGGGCTGCACACACCAGGCTTTCTTGTTCCTCACCACCTTCTGGAGTTTGCCAAGTTCATGTCCATTGAATCGGTGATGCCACCCACACAGTAATGCAGTCCGCAGGCATTTAAAACTCACTTTGGAGAGATATAAGAAGTAATGTTTATCAAACACTTATCCTGCAGACATGTCTCCATACTGTGCAGGTATTACCTCATTTTCTCCCTCCACAACACCATACTGTAACTTCAGTGAGGTTAACAAAATGAACACTGGGAGAGCTGGTGTTTGAGCTCAAGCCCAGGTGACACCTGAATTCATTTAAGCATCACTCCTGAGTGATTTCTTTTCTTTTTTTCTTTTTTTTTTTTTGGTAGTAAAAGAAGATAATTGCTTCAAGGCTTCAGAGAGATGATATAACATTTGAATTGAAAGAATCAATAATAGCTTTTGGCAGTACGAAGATTTTGAACCAGAACTAAGCTGAGAAGGACTATGATATATTTATCATGACATACACAGCAAGAGTGGAGAAGGAAATGACAACCTACTCCAGTATTCTTGCCTGGAGAATCCCATGGACAGAGGAGCCTGGCAGGCTATAGTCCATATGGTCACAAAGAGTCAGACATCACACACACACACACACACACACACACACACACATACACAGCAAGGGTGACTATTAAATGCCTCTATTTATCTTAAGTATTTGTGTGGCTTCATAATCTTATTCATTTTAATCACTGAATAGTATTCTGCTGTATGACTATGCCACAGTTTGTTTTTCATTTACCCATTCAAAGAAACTTGGTGTTTTCAGAGATATGAAAAAAAAGTTCTTAGAAACATTTCCATGAAAAAAATTTTATAAACTTAAATTTTCAAATGAGTTGGGTAAATACCTAGAAACACAAGTTTGGTTCATGCAGGTTAGAAAAGACTGGGAAGCTGTCTTCAAAAGAGACTGTACCACTTTGCATCCCCACCTGCAAAGGATGAGAGTCTCTGTTGCTCTACATTGTTGCTAAAAATGGGAATTGTCAGATTTTATCCATTCAGTAAGTCTATAATGATAACTTTTGTTTTTAAAATGTATCTCCACTGGGTATAAAATTCAAGGTTTCAGTTTTTTAGGTATTTTTTGCAGCAGTTTAATGGTGATATTTCTTTTATTTCCCTTGCCTAAGGAGACATATCCATAAAGATACAGCTAAGGCCCATGTCAAAGAGCATACTGCCTATACTTTCTTCTAATTTTATGGTTTCAGATTTTAGTTCAAATCTTTAATCCGTTTTGAGTTTATTTGTTATATATGGTATAAGATAGTGTTCTATTCTTACTTTTTTGCATGTGACTATCCAATTTTCCCAACATTATTTATTCAAGAGACTATCCTTTGTCCATTGTATGTTCTTTGCTCCTTGTTGTGAATTAATTATTCATACATGTGGGCTTATTTCTGGACTCTCTATTATATTCCACTGATCTAGGTTATCTGTTTTTCTACCAATACCATGATATATTGATTACTATAACTTTGTAATGTTGTTTGCAATCAGGGACTGTGATACTTCGGTTTTGCTCTTTTGTCTCAGGATTTCTTTGGCTATTGAAGGTTTCTTGTGGTTCCATATAAATTGTAGAATTTTTTGTTCTATTTTATGTAACATTTTGTTGGGGGTTTGATAAAGATTGCATTGAATATGCAGATTGCTTTAGATTATATTAACACTTTAACAATGTTAATTCTTCCAGTCCATGAGCATGGAATATCTTTACATTTCTTTGTGTCTTTAATTTTTTTCAACAATATCATATAGTTTTCAGGTCTCTTCCTTGGTTAAATTTATTCCTAAGTATTTTGTTCCTTTTTGTTCCTATAACAAATGAGATTATTTTCTTAATTTCTCGTTCTTCAACTTAACTGATGACATCAAACTAAAAAGCTTCTGCACAGCAAAAGAAACTATCAACAAAATGAAAAGACAGTCTACCAAGTGGCAGAAGAAATTTGCAGATCACATACCTGATAATGGATAAATCTGACAATCTAAAGTATATAAATAACTTATACAATTCACCACCAACAAACAAACAACCTGATTTTAAAATAGGCACAGGAGAGAAATGGACATTTTTCCAAAGACCTACAGATGGCCATCAGGCACAAGAAAAGATGTTCAATATCACTAATTATTAGGAAAATACAGATCAAAACCACCACAATGAGCTATCACATCACATCTGTTAGAATGGCAATTGTCAAAAAGGCAAGAAATAACAAGTGTTGGAGAAGAGGGAGCCCTCATATGCTGTTGATGGGAATGTAAATTGGCATAGCCACTATGAAAAACAGTACAGCAATTTATCAAAAAATTAAAAAAGAAGTATTCTATAACCCAGCAATTTTATATCTGGGTATTTATCTGAAGAATACAAAAACACTAATTCAAGAAGACATATTCACTCCTATAGTCACTGCAACATCATTTAAATAGCCAAGGTAAGAAAATAACCTAAATGTGTACTGACTGATAAATAAAGTGTTGGAGAAGAGGGAGCCCTCATATGCTGTTGATGGGAATGTAAATTGGCATAGCCACTATGAAAAACAGTACAGCAATTTATCAAAAAATTAAAAAAGAAGTATTCTATAACCCAGCAATTTTATATCTGGGTATTTATCTGAAGAATACAAAAACACTAATTCAAGAAGACATATTCACTCCTATAGTCACTGCAACATCATTTAAATAGCCAAGGTAAGAAAATAACCTAAATGTGTACTGACTGATAAATGGATATATATAAAAAATACAACACTATTTAGCCATAAAAATATTAAGTATTACCTTTTGCAACAACATGGATGGACTTTGAGGGTATTATGCTAAGTGCAATAAGTCAGTTTAGTTTAGTTGCTTAGTCATGTCCAACTATTTGCAACCCCATGGACTGCAGCACACCAGACATCCCTGTCCATCACCAACTCCCAGAGCTTGCTGAAACTCATATCCATCAAGTCAGTGATGCCATTCAACCATCTCATCCTCTGTCATTCCCTTCTCCTTCTGCCTTCAATCTTTTGCAGCATCAGGGTCTGTTTGATTGAGTCAGTTCTTCCATCAGGTGGCCAAAGTAATAGAGTTTCAGCTTCAATATCAGTACTTCCAATGAATATTCAGGACTGATTTCCTTTAGGATTAACTGGTCGGATCTCCTTGCAGTTCAAGAGACTCTCCAGAATCTTCTTCAACATCACAGTTCAAAAGCATCAATGCTTCAGCGCTCAGCTTTCTTTATAGTCCAACTATCACATCCATACATGACCACTGGGAAAACCACAGCTTGGACTAGACAGAAATCTATTGGCACAGTAATGTCTCTGCTTTTTTATATGCTAAGTTGGCCATAACTTTCCTTCCAAGGAGTAAGCTTTAAATTTCATGGCTGCACTCACCATCTGCAGTGATTTTGGAGCCCCCCAAAATAAAGTCTGTCTCTGTTTCCATTGTTTTCCCATCTATTTGCCGTGAAGTAAAGGGACTGGATGCCATGATCTTACTTTTCTGAATGTTGAGCTTTAAGCCAACTTTTTTGCTCTCCTCTTTCACATTCATCAAGAGGCTCTTTAGTTCTTCTTCACTTTCTGCCATAAGGGTGGTGTCATCTGCATATCTGAGTTTATTGATATTTCTCCTGGCAATCTTGATTCCAGCTTGTGCTTCATCCAGTCCAGCATTTCGCATAATGTACTCTGCATATAAGTTAAATAAGCAGGGTGACAATATACAGCCTTGACGTACTCCTTTCCCTATTTGGAATCAGTCTGTTACGTAGAACCATTCAACTTCAGCTTCTTCAGTGTTACTGGTGAAGGCATAGACTTGGATTACTGTGATACTGAATGGGTTGACTTAGAAATGAACAGACATCATTCTGTCATTTTTGAGATTGTTTCCATGTACTGCATTTTGGACTCTTTTGCTGGCCATGACGGCTATTCCATTTATTCTAAGGGATTCCTGCCTGCAGTAGTAGATATAATGGTCATCTGAGTTAAATTCATCCATTCCAGTCCATTTTAGTTCACTGATTCCTAAAATGCCAATGTTCACTCTTGCCATCTCCTGTTTGACCACTTCCAATTTGCCTTGACTCATGGATCTAACATTCCAAGTTCCTAGGAAACATTGCTCTTTACAGCATCAGACTTTACTTCCATCACCAGTCACATTCATAACAGGGTGTTGTTTTTGCTTTTGCTCCATCTTTCTGGCTTCTTTCTGGAGTTATTTCTCCTCTGATCTCCAGTAGCATATTGGGCACCTACAAACCTGGGAAGTTCATCTTTCAGTGTCCTATCATTTTCCCTTTTCATACAGCTCATGGGGTTCTCAAGGCAAGAATAGTGAAGTGGTTTGCCATTCCCTTCTTCAGTGGACCACATTTTGTCAGAACTGTCCACCATGACCCATCTGTTTTGGGTGGTCCTACACAAGATGGCTCATAGTTTCATTGAGTTAGAAAAGGTTGTGGCCCGTGTGGTCAGATAGTTAGAAATTGCTAGAAATAGAATGGACTTTTGGCTACTGAGGGAGAGGGAGAAGGTGGGATGATTTGGGAGAATGGCACTGAAACATGTATACTATCATATAAGAAATGAAGCACCAGTCTATGTTCAGTGCAGGATACAGGATGCTTGGGGCTGATGTATGGGATGATCCAGGGAGATGGTGTGGGGTGGGAGGTGGGAGGGGGCTTCGGCATTGGGAGATCGTGTACACCTGTGGCTGATTCAATGTGTGGCAAAACCATTACAGTACTGTAAAGTAGAATAAAGTTTTAAATTAATAAAAAATAAAAAAAATAAAAATAAATAAATCTTAGCATGCAAAAAAAGAAATAACTCAGACAAAGACAAATACTTTATGATTTCACTCATATGTGAAATATGTAAAATAAACAAGTGAATCAACCAAACTATCCAAAAACAAATGCGCAGGTACAGAGAACTGAGTAGTGGCTACCAGAGGGGAAAGGCTGAGAAGGAAAGGATCAAATTGATGAAATGGGGCGACTATATGGTGACAGAGAGAAACTAAATTTCTGGTGCAGAGCACACTGTAGTCGTTACAGAACTAGAAATATAATGCTACCCACATGAAACTTACATAATGTTATAAACCAATGTTACCTCATTTAAAAGGCTCAAAAATATAAATGGAAATTATTTAAAAAAATGATATTCCACATTCTGCTTGCTCACATTTTTTTTTCTGATAAGAAGTCTGCATTCAAGCTTATATTTTCTATCATGTGCTCTTTGGGGAATTTGTTGATCTTGATTCTGTAGCATTTTCAACAAAGTTCAAAAAAATGAAACTCCAGTCTTTGGCCATACTATAATACACATAGATTACACTTGCTCCAGATTAACAGGTTTATAATTCATTTCTATCATGCTCACTTGGTTGATGGTGACAGAACCATTGGAAGTCTCAACCTGTAGGTGATGGGCCATCACAAGTATGCATAGCAGTAGCAGGAGCAACTGACTTCAAACTATGACGAAAGACGGCTATCTAACTTTTAGAAGCATCCTAACAAGAGATTATCATATATTGTTCCCCCTGCTCCTAATAGCTACTGGAATAGAAACATATCATATTATGCCAATGGCACCCCAGACATTGACTTTTATGCCTGCCACATAGAGTCACTGTCAAGAAAACGACATTTATATTGTAGACTATTAGGAAGCAGTTGTCTTGATGTTAGAGCCTTTTAGGAACTGAGATTTTTAGCAGTTAATTTGTATAGGTGGAGAGATTAGCATGAAGGTATCAAGTGAGAAGGGTAAGATTTCAACAAACAAAATCAACTTTATGGTTGACTTCAACTCTAGTTGGAATCCAAAATAAAATCAAGCAACCATGATACAGAGTGAATCATCAATCAGAATAAACATGATTAAAGCTAACATATCAATACTATAAAGGTTACATTTAGAAAGGTATCAAATAGACCTTGATTAGGATTCTGACTCTGTCATTCACTAGCTGTATTACAATTTAAGAGCCTCTGTAAAGTAACGGAATCTTATTTACGGGTTTATCATAATATCTGCATGAAATGATGTAGGTTAAGTGCTCTCAGAAAACTTCCTGCTATGCACTGGGCCCTCAAGAAATGATAGTTATTCCTGATTAGGCAATAAAGTTAAAGTTTTAATTGGAGAGACAAAATGCACAAACCTGGCTAATAGATTTCATGCTTCCAAGGCTGGAATCGATCGGTTTTTTTATCCAAGACTTTTCGGGATCTGTAAATAAGAGGAATGAATGGCATCGAGGCCTAAGAGGAAGCCAGTGACTAAAAAGCCAAAAGAAGTCTGTAGACGTTATCAACCCAGAATAATGAAGAAAATGTAGTCAGGATGGAATTCAGAGTGAGGAGCTAGAACTCTGGAGGTGAAAAGTAGAAGGGAATAAGAGAGCGATGAAGAGAGTTCTGGGGTATTGCCAGGCACTTGTGATTGTGGGCAAGTTTTCCTATCTATAAATTTATTAATTTGAGACTACTACACTCACTACTCATGGGAATGAGAATATGATTAGATAAGATGACCATCCACATAAACACCACAATGACAGGCCCAGGGTGGACCTCAGTGAACATGAGCTGTTATTATTAGGACAATGCTGGGTAGGTCATGAGTATTCCAGGCATCATTCACACTAGGCCATACCTGTTTCTGGCCTTAAGGCAATAGAAATTCCAGAAGCATGAGTGTGGGACTGGGGACACATAAAGGGACACTGAAATGAAAAAAGTGAACATGTGGAGAGAAGAGGAAAATAATGTGCCAACACTATGTTAACGCTCCTAGTGCCCACTGGGACTGGATTGTTGAGCTGTTTGTTCCATCTGAACCATTTGAAAATGAACATGTAGTCTAAGTCTGCTTCCATTTTGCCCTCTAGGGAGATTTTAAGACTACAAAAATTCTAGAAGCAAACTGAGCATTTATTACTCTAATTTCCACTTTATAGATGAAGAGAGAGGTTAGGTTCAGAGACCTAGAGATGAGTTCAGGTCCCTCCACTTGAGCGATTGACTGAGCTTTAAACCTGGTCACTTTCCTCAATATAAGCTCCCACTCCATTCCACCTCGTTATTATACAAGGACCTTGTGAGATATTTCAACAGTATTGCCACGCGAAGGTGGTAACCCCCATGAAACTAAACAGCAGGGCAGATATTTGCTGGAGGCTGAGCTAGATTCATCTGTGAGTGCTGAAGTGCTGTCTCAGCTTTGCTGCTCATGCAGTCTGCACCTGCCCCAGGCACCAGAAACAATGAGGGGGACCCTCAGTTCAGCTCAGTTCAGTTCAGTCGCTCAGTCGTGTCGGACTCTTTGCTACCCCATGAATCACAATCCTACAGATGGCAAAGTCTTCAATGCCACGTGATTCCACTGCATTTTCTTTACTACTTAAGCCAGGAACAGCTAGGGCAAGGATCTCGCTTTGGTCAGGATGAGCTAAGGAGCTGCCCACAGAGTTCACCTAATGTTCAGGTCCAGGCAGTGTGTTCTTAGCAAATGCTTTCCTCACTTAAACAAACAGAGTAATTACAGAAATTGCAGATTTCATATTTCATTAATGAGTGAGAGTGCATCAGGTATTGAAGGGTATCCAGGAGCATATGCATAATTATGCCACGAAAGCATTTGGGGTTAATTTGCATATCAGTATGGCAGGGGCAGAGTTGGTATCTGGCAGCTTAAAGTGAGTAAAATGAAATACTTCCATTTTACAGTTATATAAAGATAAGTCATAAATCAGAAAGGTACCTTGTAAATCATTTCAACTACTACTTTTATTTTATAAATAAGGGGCCAAGGTTCCAGGGGCATCAGTGGAATTTTGTTGCACTCACAAAGCTTTTCAGTACAAAGCCTTGATCTCCATCCTCCCTGCTGGCCTTGTGCTTTTATACTTACTTGGTATCTGGGGAAAGTCACCAATGTATAAAGTCTGCATTCCTTCTTTTCCTTTTGCTTCTATCTTTTATTCTCTAATTTATCATTCAATAATTTTCTCAGTCTTTGCCTATTTTATGAACTTTTTCCTTTTCTCTCTTTTCAGAAAAGATAGGCATATTCTTCATAAGGGGTGTTCAGTATGAAAGAGTTTTTGTTTATTTCTGTTTCTAATGCTTGCAAAATGGAAACCGAAAAAGGATAAATGTTTCATGCAAGTTTACACATCTATCCAAATACATGCTGGGGCTGAAACACGTCTTCCTTAACTGTCAATCTCAAGGTTTTATTTTACTTTTTGTAACTATACTATACTTTTTTTTTTCTCCATTACAGTCAACACTTTTGGGCCATGACTTCCATTATATTATTGGTAACATGACAGCAATTTTCTTTCTTCAACACTAACAAAAACTCATAAAAAAGTTTTAGCACTTGCTTCTCTGAACTTCATAAAATGCTAAAACAAAAGGGCTTACAAATTCCATCGGTGAGACTTTACAGCAACTAGTTTCAGAAGTTACTGAAGGTGTCTATACAGCAGAGCTTTCGTTGGGGTGCTTCATAAAACAAATACTATCCTAATAGAAAGCATAAAAATATGTTTTCAACAACTATTAAGACATGAGTGAAGAGATATCACATCATTAGCACATCCTCTCAATTTATATACACTTTGAAAATCTCATTTACCTAGATCCTTCATGTATTTATTTCAAGAAATGCCAATCAGTACCTAGATTAAGTAAAATTTCTTTAAGGAAAAAGAATCCATTAAAAGGTGAGCTGGATGGGTGGGATAGGGAGACATGGGGAGGGAGGTCCAAGAGGATATATGTATGCATATTGTCACCCTGCTTATTTAACTTATATGCAGAGTACATCATGAGAAACGCTGGGCTGGAAGAAACACAAGCTGGAATCAAGATCCCCGGGAGAAATATCAATAACCTCAGATACGCAGATGACACCACCCTTAAGGCAGAAAGTAAAGAGGAATTAAAGAGCCTCTTGATGAAAGTGAAAGAAGAGAGTGAAAAAGTTGGCTTAAAACTCAACATTCAAAGAACAAAGATCATGGCATCTGGTCCCTTCACTTCATGGCAAATAGATGGGAAAACAATGGAAACAGTGACAGACTTTATTTTCTTGGGCTCCCAAATCAGTGCAGATGGTGACTATAGCCATGAAATTAAAAGACACTTGCTCCTTGGGAAAAAAAAGCTATAACAAACCTAGGCAGCATATTAAAAAGCAGAGACATTACTTTGTCAACAAAGGTCCGTCTAGTCAAAGTTATGGTTTTTCCAGTAGTCATGTATGGATTTGATAATTGGACCATAAAGAAGGCTGGTTGATGCTTTTGAACTGTGGTGTTGGAGAAGATCCTTGAGAGTCCCTTGGACTGCAAGATCAAACCAGTCAATCCTGAAGGAAATCAATCCTGAATTATTCATTGTAAGGACTGATGCTGAAGCTGACGTATCAATACTTTGACCATTTGATGCAAAGGGTTGACTCATTAAAAAAGATCCTGATGCTGGGAAAGATTGAAGGCAAGAGGAGAAAGGGATGACAGAGGATGAGATGGTTGGATGGCTTCACCAACTCGATAGACATATGTTTGAGCAAGCTCCAGGAACTGGTGATGGACAGGGAAACCTAGTATGCTGCAGTCCACGGAGTAGCAAAGAGTCAGAAATGACTGAGTGACTGAACTGAACTGATGGCTGATTCACTTTGTCGTAAAGCAGAAACTAACACAATACTGTAAGCCAAATATACCTTAATAAAAAGTTTAAAAAACAAGGTTCTGTGATATAAAAGGTCAAGTAAATCTACTTTTGTCCTATGATGTATATCTAAGCTAGATTTCCAGCCTTTATCTCCTTCACCATTGCCCCCTTTGGGATTCTGGAAGTGCCCACACAGGCTAGCAGAGTAGGTTAATAAATTTTCTGTTTGCTTGAGGATGTAATGAGTCTCATGGATTATTTAAGTCTGAATCAGTTTGAGGCTGACAACAGGGCTAAGACCACTGTGATGAAACCTGTTGATTGTATTACTCTCATGCCCACACTCCCTTCTAAAAGAATGTACCTGCACTTCAGTCATTAAAAGGCTTCTCTTTCTACTCTATGTGACCCATGGTGTCCACGAGTTACAGCTATTTGAGCAAAGGATGAACACTTCATCCAAGGGCAATAAGCTGATAGACTGAACAGTGATCCCTGACTTGACACAATGAAATGAATGGCATCAATCATAGTTTTCTTACAGAAATCTGAAAGAAGAAAAACTGACAAAAGTAGTTCACAGTTAGGGAGATCTGTCATTGAAAGATTACAAGGTAAAATTGACATCTTGCTCTGCTTCCATATGAAAAAAATGTTTACTCTTTAGTACAATCATAAAAAAAAAAAACTTTGCATTCAGAAATAAACCTCAAAATACAAGAAGACTCTATTTACTACTTTTTCCCCAAATAAACATTGCCTTGAGCCCCTATTCTTATATGTGTCCAAGTCTCTAATGAAAACAACTTTATCTCAAAAGCTTACAATACTGGTATCTATAGGCATGTGCCACTCCATGTAGGTTTACTCTAAGGGGCAACTTGTGCTTTCCTACCAATTGTCAGACTACCTGTAGCTTTCTTTCCCTCTAGAATCTCACCCTACATTTTACTCACAGTGTCCGATTCTTCCAAAAGCTGGACTTTCTCTGCAGCAAATATTTCAAGTAAACAATTTTTTATTTTCATGTTCAACATTTTTTCTGATCTCATAATTTTTTTTATGTACAGAGATCATGAGTGAGAGTACAGGCATAAACAGAATTTATGATTTCTAGGTCAATACCAGTTTCAGTCCACATGTTTACTAAAAATCAATGTCCTCTTTTGGGAAAGATAAAGGTGACCTTTTCCTTACAACCAAAGACTGAAACTAAAACGTGTCCCAATAAACTGAGAAAGTCTGACCATCTTTAACACTGAGGGAGTGTACAGAACACTCTTGTTCATGGGAAGTCCCCAACTAAAATGAGGTTCCTTGACTAGAGATCATAAAAGAGTGAATTATAAAGCACTATTGTGTAGATATACACGAGATTATTTTCCAAGTAATCATCTAACCCAAGTCTCTGAGGTTTCCTAGAAATTTACAGTATGGCCTTCTAAACCTTAGCTATGAACCAAAGTCTATTTGTGATATGCTGCATGGAAATTAGTAAAAAAATATTATGATTACTTTTTATAAAGTAAACTTTATGAACTTTAAGAAGTAGTTTTCATTTCAATATCATACCATTTCTACACTCTGAAGATCAAGTATATTTTCTTTTATGAAAAGATGATAATATTAAATAGCATTTCTTTCTTAATTCCTTGAATTTACCATTCAAATATTGATACCATATGTCAAACTAAGAGTGTCTTTTAAATTTTGGTAAAATTTGAAGTTCAAAAATCTGGGCCACTTATGCAGTAAGCATGGAATCAAATGAAAATCTGAGTTTTGGAGTTTGGGAATGAATTTCCAAATAAAGAAACTTAACACCATCCGCATTTTCCCCAGTTCAGTAGAGACTACTGGGGTTGAATGAAGATCTGCCAGAAAAATATCAATGCACTTGAGCCATGAGGCCATAACAGAAGACACAGGTATAGCCAAGAATGAGACATCAGTGAAATTATGAGAGGCACTATGATGAGCTTTGGGGCAACCAAGGAGAAAAAGCTGTTGATCACAGTGAGAAGAAAAGGGCATCAGAGGATGAGATGGCTGGATGTCATCACCAATGCAATGAACATGAACTTGAGCAGACTCACAGTTCAGTAGAGACTACTGGGGTTGAATGAAGATCTGCCAGAAAAATATCAATGCACTTGAGCCATGAGGCCATAACAGAAGACACAGGTATAGCCAAGAATGAGACATCAGTGAAATTATGAGAGGCACTATGATGAGCTTTGGGGCAACCAAGGAGAAAAAGCTGTTGATCACAGTGAGAAGAAAAGGGCATCAGAGGATGAGATGGCTGGATGTCATCACCAATGCAATGAACATGAACTTGAGCAGACTCCAAAAGATGGTGAGGGACAGGGAGGCCCGGTGTGCTGCAGTACATGGGGTCACAAAAAATCAGGCACAACTGGGTGACTCAACAACAACAACAACAACAGTCACAGTGAAGGTAAGGATGGGAGTTAGTGGGTCACTTTGTGAGTCCACAGATTGTGAGTAAGGGCTTAGGGGCTGGAGTTCTAATGATTTGAAATAACCAGTTCAGTTCAGTTCAGTTCAGTCGCTCAGTCGTGTCCGACTCTTTGCGACCCCATGAATTGCAGCACGCCAGGCCTCCCTGTCCATCACCAACTCCCGGAGTTCACTCAGACTCACGTCCATCGAGTCAGTGATGCCATCCAGCCATCTCATCCTCTGTCGTCCCCTTCTCCTCCTGCCCCCAATCCCTCCCAGCATCAGAGTCTTTTCCAATGAGTCAACTCTTCGCATGAGGTGGCCAATGTACTGAAGTTCCAGCTTTAGCATCATTCCTTCCAAAGAAATCCCAGGGCTGTTCTCCTTCAGAATGGACTGGTTGGATCTCCTTGTAGTCCAAGGGACTCTCAAGTGTCTTCTCCAACACCACAGTTCAAAAGCATCAATTCTTCGGTGCTCAGCCTTCTTCACAGTCCAACTCTCACATCCATACATGACCACAGGAAAAAATACAGCCTTGACTAGACGGACCTTAGTCGGCAAAGTAATGTCTCTGCTGTTGAATATGCTATCTAGGTTGGTCATAACTTTTCTTCCAAGGAGTAAGTGTCTTTTAATTTCATGGCTGCAATCACCATCTGCAGTGATTTTGGAGCCCCACATAATAAAGTCTGACACTGTTTCCACTGTTTCATTTGCCATGAAGTGATGGGACTGGATGCCATGATCTTCATTTTCTGAATGCTGAGCTTTAAGCCACCTTTTTCACTCTCCTCTTTTACTTTCATCAAGAGGCTTTTTAGTTCCTCTTCACTTTCTGCTATAAGGTTGTGTCCAGGTATGCATCAAATGTTATCAAATGCATCACTAGAAGCATTTTTCCAGAGGATATCTCCTGATCAGTGAGACCTAGAGAAGATGAATTATATAAAGAAGTCAGAAAGATGTAGAGACTAGACTGGAAGTAAATGAGATACATGGAAAGCCTTTGAATATCCTCCTATTCTGTATGGTTTGAATTTTCTATCTAGACCTATGGTTCCTACTCCTGGTTGCATGTTAGAAACAGCCAGGAAATTTAAATAAATTTCCCAAAGGGCACTATGATAAGTTTTGAGGACGTGACCTCATCTACTGCATGCCCTTGTGAAAGCATCCCATTTAGTTCCTCATTACAAAACAGAGGGACTGGAAGAGATTATCTCCTTCAGGCTCAGAGGTTCTAAGATTCTATTCTCTCATGCATTTCTGCTGATTCTTTTCCCAAAAGGAAATGGCCATGTCTTGATCCCAAGGCAGAAGATATTAAAGTCATGTTAATATTGTTCCATTTGTTTAAATTTTGAATTAAATAAAAATATTTTATTATTTAATAAATACTTGAATACAAATAATAAAATAATTTAATTTAAATATATATTTAATTAATTATTAAAATAAATAATTAAGGACAAATAAGCATTTATCTTCAAATGAGAGAGAGCAAAGAATAAAAGTATCCCACCTCTCTCTTTGTTGGGAAAGCACAGCCACAGCTCACTTAAAGGCAGACAAGTCTTGTGGTGACCTATGCAAGAGCTGGCTAGAATTCCACCCTCTGGAACTTTCCAGAAAGTTGTTCACAGGCAGGTGCTCATTAGAGGCTCTCCTTCAAAACTGCTTGAGAAACATCTGAGAGAAACACCTAAAAGAAACTGCTGCCCACCAGGTGCTGCTGTCTGCTGTTGCACTGGAAGGCCAGGACGCTACAGAAACTATAGCCACAGCTGGGGAAATTGTGGATGCGATAGGCTTGGACCCAGAGGAACCCCACACATTCTGCAGGAGCCTGCCAACAAGTGCACTGGGACCACAGCAAAACTCCTTTCTTTCCCCTGAAATGACTCTCCAGCACTCTATACTAGCAAAATTAGCACTGTCCTTACCAGCAAAGCAAAACTGGTCCCAGATCCATTTCCAGAGCACATGAAAGGGTTAATTAGAAGCTAAGATGCTATAAATCAGTAATTGACACAAGCTCCCTGAGAAGTCTACGTCTGACTGATCAGAGGTTATTTTGTCTGCAGGCCAAAGAGACAGCAGAATATTTCTGAAATCTGTCACTGGCATGTATACCAACTGTTTTCTGTTGCTGCCTCCAAAGTCCCCACTGCGTGAGACCAGCTTGGGCAGCTGGATTTTGATCTGATTATCTGTACCCTATATTTCCCTACCCTTCCCACCTTAGACTCTAGATGGGAGATTCCGACCTCTAAATAATTCCCTCCAAACTCTAACTAACCCTTATGGCAGAAAGTGAAGAGGAACTAAAAAGCCTCTTGATTAAAGTGAAAGTGGAGAGTGAAAAAGTTGGTTTAAAGCTCAACATCCAGAAAACGAAGATCATGGCATCCAGTCCCATCACTTCATGGCAAACAGATGGGAAACAGTAGAAACAGTGTCAGACTTTATTTTGGGGGGCTCCAAAATAATGGTGACTGCAGCTGTGAAATTAAAAGACATTTACACCTTGGAAGAAAAGTTATGACCAACATAGATAGCATATTCAAAAGCAGAGACATTACTTCGCCGACTAAGGTCTGTCTAGTCAAGGCTATGTTTTTTTTCCTGTGGTCATGTATGGATGTGAGAGTTGGACTGTGAAAAAGGCTGAGCACTGAAGAATTGATGCTTTTGAACTGTGGTGTTGGACAAGACTCTTGAGAGTCCCTTGGACTGCAAGGAGATCCAACCAGTCCATTCTGAAGGAGATCAGCCCTGGGATTTCTTTGGAAGGAATGATGCTAAAGCTGAAACTTCAGTACGTTGGCCACCTCATGCAAAGAGTTGACTCATTGGAAAAGACTCTGATGCTGGGAGGAATTGGGGGCAGGAGGAGAAGGGGATGACCGAGGATGAGATGGCTAGATGGCATCACAGACTCAATGGACATGAGTCTGAGTGAACTCTGGGAGTTGGTGATGGACAGGGAGGCCTGGCGTGCTGCCATTCTTGGGGTCGCAAAGAGTCAGACACGACTGAGCGACTGAACTAAACTGCATCACTTTATTAACATTCTTTGATTCCACAGACTCCAAAGTGAGAGGAAATTAACTAGAAACTGTTTACTTTAGGGAAATGCTCATGTATTTGTCTTCATATCAAGTATGGAGAGTCAGCAAGTCATGGGTGGACGCAAAGAAGAGGAAACGATTGAGGAGAGGCGGGAACAGCAGGGAAACCTCCAGGCTATAGCTCTAGAAGGCCAGTGCTATTGGTGAACATTCTGGGAGCATTGCTATGGAGCCCTGCTGGTGAGAGGAAGGAGTCAGAAACCCAGGAGCCAGACAAGTCACGGAGGAGCACGCAAAGCCAATGAAGGTGAAGAAGGGTTTAAAATACATTCTTAAATCAATGCTTATGACTTTAGCTTTTAAGTAAACTCATGCTCAGTATCAGACATCAGGATAAAAATGACATAGGCTTATACAGACAGTGGAAGAGGTGAAATATTGAGAAATTATTTTAAAATCAGAAATAATTGCCTGTACCAAGTAGGACTGAGATCACAAGATAAAGAAAGGTGAGCATGACTGAAGAACTGATGCTTCTGAACTGTGGTGTTGGACTCTTGAGTCCTTTGGACTACAAGGAGATCCAACCAGTCAATCCTAAAAAAAATCAGTCCTGAATATTCATTGGAAGGACTGATGATGAAGCTGAAGCTCCAATACTTTGGCCACCTGATGCAAAGAACTGACTCACTGGAAAAGACCCTGATGCTGGGAAAGACTGAAGGTGGCAGGAGAAGGAGACAACCGAGCATAAGATGGTTGGATGGCATTACCAATTCGATGGACATGACTATAAGCAAGCTCCAGGAGTTGGTGATAGACAGGGAAGCCTGGCATGCTGCAGTCCATGGGGTAGCAGAGTCAGACACAATAGAGCGACTGAACTGAGCAGGACTGAAATCACAATATATAGGCAAATATTAAGCATAGCTAAATGCTTGATGATATTCCATTACTGCTTCTCATGAACGATTTCCCATTGTCCTTATTTTTTGTTTAGCAGAAGTTTCTTAAGCAGAATGGCTGGAGCTTTAGACAAACATCACTGGTATCACATCCCCTTGTTTCATGCATATAGAGAGAGCTGTGGTATTTGATTTCTGAACACAGAGCAACAGAGCCGTGGTGAATGGAAGCGGTATATAGTGAGTACATTTTTTCTCTTCCTCTACTGGAGCCCCGTGTTGTCAATTATCTGTTTGAAATAATTTCCCAATTGGCCTCAGAAACAGGAAGTACCTTCAGTCCTGGGCTTTGTCCTGCACAAGAACAGGTGTTTTGGAAGTGATGAGTAGAGAAATCTCAGCTGCCCCATATAGGGTTCCATGGGTAGAGATACTGAATGCACCAGGTTCCAGAGTCATACTTTATCATTGCAGCCCTTGAAACTAAATCATATAAAATTGCACTGATGACTGATAAGGATCAATGCTGGTAAGGATCTCAGGACCAACTCATTAGAAATACAAGTCAATTCCTGGTGTCCGTTTAAACTGAGGCAAATCATGCAGGTGGTTTACTGAGTATTTCACTGTTCATGTACCATATTTTGTTTTACTAGAAATATTTTATTCTTTTAAAATATAACTTTTCTCTACCATTATAAAAATAATGCATAATGATCATAAAAACATAAGGGGATACAGAGCAACACAAAGAGGAAGATAAAAATGTCCTATAGCCCCATCTCATAGACCAGAGTTTCAATCTAGAGGTCTCAGATACTGAAATTTACCATTTTGGTAAGAAAGAGGGAGATGAGAAAGTAGATTCACCATACCCCTCCCTTTTTTATGTTTTTGTTTGGGTTCTTGTGGGGACTGCTGTCCCAGTGCACACAGGACCCTTACCAAGCTGAAGCCACATGTTGATTCAATAATTAACAGTCTGGCATCTTGGCTAATAGCTTCTATCTTAATCTCTTGAGTTCCTATTTCCTTTGCTCATATATAAAGGGTGATTTGGGGTATTGTTGTAGTTTAGTCGCTAAGTCACGTCCAGTTCTTTGTGACCCCATGGACTGTAGCCCACCAGGCTCCTCTGTTCATGAGATTTCCCAGGTAAGGATACCTGAGTGGGTTGCCATTTCCTATCCCAGGGGATATTCCCGACCGAAGGAATCCAACCCACATCTCCTGAATTGGCAGGCGGATTCCTTACCACTGAGCCACCAGGGAGGCCAAATTTTTTTTAAATTGGCATAATTGGACGAAGATGCCCTTAGATCTTAATTGAAGGACCAAGTAGGGGTCTTGGGTTCCTTCTGGGGCATGGAGTCAGTATGGCTATGATACTTGAGGTTTTGAGACTAGCCCCTAAGAACATATCAGGGGGAAGAGCTCACCACTCGAGGGTGGGCGAGTGAGGGGTCAATAAAGTTGAAATGTCACAGGTAGAATATTCACGAGTTGTAAACCAAACTTCACGGTGGGGGAAGAACGTGACAGAGCTGGAAGCAATGTCACATCTGACACTTCCCCAACTTGTACAGTTGGGCAAGGAACCTAACAACCTGTTACTTCTACTTATGCATAATTCATGGAGGTTAATAATCACACTGTCCTCGATGGATTATTTTCTGAACTATATGCATGACTGAGTCCCTTCACTGTTCATCTGAAACTACCACAGCATTGTTAATCGGCTATACCCCAATACAAAGTAAATAGTTTAAAGTTAGGGGGAAAAAATCTAGCCAAGCCCCTAGCAGAGTATCCGGCACCCAAGAGAGGCTTACTAAGCACTGTTTCCTCCTCCCTTCCTCCTTGCTGCTGATTTGTCATCCACTGAGGCTTAGAGTTGAAGAGGGTGGTATGTTTGAAGTCATTTTTGCCTTCAGATTCTTTTGGCTCAATATGTGTCTGTCTCTCATTTCCTACCTGAGAGTTTGCTATCCCAGGTTAGCAATGCTGAAGGTGTTGCTATGGCTACCACTATCCTGTGACTTGGAGTAGTGATGAAGCCACAGGAGGCAAAAAAGAGGGTGGTATGTTTGAAGTCATTTTTGCCTTCAGATTCTTTTGGCTCAATATGTGTCTGTCTCTATTTCCTACCTGAGAGTTTGCTATCCCAGGTTAGCAATGCTGAAGGTGTTGCTATGGCTACCACTATCCTGTGACTTGGAGTAGTGATGAAGCCACAGGAGGCAAAGTCTGTACTTTGATGCAGAGGTCCTCAAAACCACAGAGCAGGAAGAGTGAGCCTTGGGAGGACCCTTGGGTATGAAATTCTGGGCCTTTGGTGGGCAAGGGTTGAAATCAAGCCCGTGATATAAGAACTGTGCTTGTCAGGGACACCTTACACCACCTGCCCTGGCAGTATCGGGCCCTTCCAAATGAGCGATTCTCATGTATGGGAAAACTCAAAACACAAATTTATTATTCTCTGTGTTTTTGTTTCTCTGTTCAGTCTCTTCTCTATTTCCGCTGATACGCTCTCCTTCTTCCCTTGAAAATAGATTCCCTGATTTTAACTCTGTGGGGAAAAAAGAGAGAGAGAAACCCTTTTTCCTTTAATTAAAGTTGCTTACCGAATCAATTCCACTTATAGAAGGCAGCAACATCCAGGCACACTGTTTTCATTCATCTCATTCCGTAAGTTGTATGGTATTGATTCTGCCTCTTTTTGTCCAGCTATCTTGGGCATTCTAACCTGAGACCACACAAGTCCACAGTTTGAACAGAACTGATTTATCAGTACCATCAAAATTTTCAATCTGAAAGGAGAATAAAAAGAAACAAGAAAAAAAACGAAAAGCATAAATTATATTGCTTAGCCAAGTTATTTCACATAAGTTATCTCATTTCATCTTCCCAGTTACTCTGTGGAATAGCTGACATTTTTTCATTATTTTGTTTGTAGTCATGGACTTAGTAAGTGTCTGCAATGTTCCATGAGTCTGGGACCATCTAATTGCAAAGCCAGCCTTATTTCTTTCTGGGTCATTGCCTTATAATGACGTAGACATATTATGCCCAGTACTGAACATTACACCTGTGTAAAAGTAGACACGGCATTAAAAGCTGACTGTGACAACTGGTCAATATCGTATCTGAGATTTTTTTTTTCTAATTCTATAAAGTATTCAGTGCAACCTGTTCTCAGAGCTGCTGGTCTTTGAAAGATACACACCAAGGGAAGCAAAGAAAAGAACGGATGTTGTCTGTGGCATTTCATGTCTAATGCATACTACTATGTCCCTCAGCTCCTGCAGATGAATTTCTTTTGGTTTCTTACTTAGATATGGTCACTATTCACATGACAGAGAAAATATATATGTTACCCTTTTTCCAATATAATCCCCACCTTCTCCGTTAGGCTATAAGGAGACTGAAGGGTGTAAAGTAAAGAAAAGAAAAAGTCCTTTTGGTCACGAATAACCAGGGTGTGAATCCTATGCACTTTCAGCAACCTGACCCAGTTTTCATCTAGAAGTGGAGTGAGCAAGGCTCTCTCTGGCAATGACTGGAGTCACACCTGGGATGCAAGGTCTACGCACAAGTCCAGCTTAGGTAACATAGCCCATGTAACATCGGGCCATTCTGAATGAATAACTGTCATGTTCCAGAGACTCAAAGAAAGATCCATCTGTACCTATTTTTCACCTATATTTTCAATATGATCTCTATTTTCTGATGTATATTTCTAGTATTATTGGAAGATGTAATGAAATGACCCATCTGAAGTTCCTAATACCTTGTCTGGAATATAATAAGTGACCAACAAAATCAGCTCCCCTTCCCTTTTTCCTTTCCAAAGGAGAGAAGAATCCACTTCTCTCTTTTTGGTACAAGCTGCTGCTGCGGCGGCTGCTGCTGCTAAGTCGCTTCAGTCGTGTCTGACTCTGTGTGACCCCATAGACAGCAGCCCACCAGGCTCTCCCATCCCTGGGATTCTCCAGGCAAGAATACTGGAGTGGGTTGCCATTTCCTTCTCCAATGCAAGGAAATGAAAAGTCAGTGAAGTCGTTCAGTCGTGTCTGACTCTTCGTGACCCCATGGACTGCAGCCTATCAGGCTCCTCCGTCCATGGGATTTTCCAGGCAAGAGTACTGGAGTGGGTGCCATCGCCTTCTGGTACAAGCTACTCTTGTTTTATTCACAAGTCTAATTTCCACAGGTAATAGCTTCTCGCGAAGATCAAGAAGATCAGTATAAATAAAATGGCACCTTCATGTTATGCCCTTACATGTTTTTAAAAGATGTTTACTCTTGGAAGGAGAGCTAAGATAAAACCAGACACCATATTAAAAGCAGAGACATCATTTTGCCAACAAAAGTCTGTATAGTCAAAGTTACGGTTTCTGGTAGTCTTGTAGGGATCTGAAAATTGGACCATAAATAAAACTGAGAGCCAAAGAATTGATGCTTTCAAATTGTGGTGTTGGAGAAGGCTCTTGAGAATCCCTTAGACTGCAAGATCAAACTAGTCTGTCCTAAAGGAAATCAATCCTGAATAGTCACTGGAAGAATGGATGCCGAAGCTTCAACAATTTGGCCAACTGATGCAAAAAGCTGACTCAAGGAGATGGGGGTAAAGATTGAAGGCAAAAGGAGAAGCGGGTGGCAGAGGATGAGATGGTTAGATAGCATCATCGACTCAATGGACATGACTTTGAGCAAACTCCAGGAGATAGTAAAAGACAGGGAAGCCTGGAGTGCTGTGGTTTATGGGATCGCAAAGAGTTGGATATGTCTTAGCAACTGAACAACAACAATAAAAATTTACAAACATGCATCATATATGAAAGGGGATAATTATTGAAAACAAATCATGTTGTTGACCCTCAGAAAGCTTACAGCTCAGTTGGGGAGAGAGCAATGCAAAGGTGAGTTGTAACCATGGGTTGAGGGATGCTGTCCTTGACATGGGGAACTCCAGAACCTTGGAGTCATAGGACTGTAGGAAGTCTCTCCACCCTCAGGCCAAGTAGGCCACTAACGATGGAAAAGAACTCTCCACAAGATTTAAAATCCTCCGGCTCTTCCAAATTTCAGGATGAAATACAGCCTCTACTCCTGAAGAAAGATTGAATCTCTACCACAGAGAGCCTTATTAACAATCACCTTGATATCCAGACTTTGCAATCAAAGAGAAGCAGCTGAGAAATTGGCTGATTAGAAACATTAGTCCCTAGTGAACTGTATTTCAATACTGAACTATGAGACTTAGGAACTCTGTACAATACATGGGAGCAGAAAAATCTTTGTCTACACTCTTAAGCTGAATTGACATGTCCCAGTGTGAAACAGAAATTAGGCAAATCTCTGAGCTGTTTGAGAAACCAAGTCATCTCAACTTGATGGATCAAATCTTGGAGTCAGCAGGCTGCTGAGGCCACTGAAAGGATGATCCACCCTCCCTTCCAGAGACTTCCTCACATTCTTCTCAGAAGAAAAAATATTCCCAGATCTCTAGTAGCACAAAGTTTCCATGGCAACTTTGTGCAACCAGAGAGATCTGGGCAATATGTTCTTTCAGGAACCTCTGCTAAAAACACTAGTCATCTTTATTCATTTGCTTTTCCCCTCTTTCAGGAAGAAGTTTAGAGAAAACAACACGGGGAAAGAGAAGAAAGAAGCCGACATTTGCTCAGCCCACATTTGAGGTCGGGCACTGGTCTGTGTGCATCTCTCCTGTTATCAACAATGCAAGATGCCATTAGTCCTGCTCGGCAGGTACAGAGCTCAGGTCACAGGGTTAAAGGTGACTTTTCCAAGGTTGTTTAACGGGAAAAAGGTGAGATCAGATTCAAACCCATGACTTCGGGTGAAAACACTCATACTATTTTCCAGGCTTTCACAATGCATATCTCAAAGAGTAGGATCCAGCTGTTCTCTTGCTTTCTCTTTTCATTTCCTTCTCTTTCTTTCTTCTTTCCTTTGGCTGTGTTGGGCTTTAGTTATGTCAATCAGACTCTCTAGTTGCTATGTATGGGCTACATGGGCCCTGCAGCATGTAGGATCTTCAGCTCCCCTGGTAGCCCAGATGGTAAAGACTCTGCCTGCAATGCAGGAGACCTGGGTTCGATCCCTGAGTTGGGAAGATCCCCTGGAAAAGGGAATGGCCACCCACTCCAGTATTCTTGCCTGGAGAATTCCCTGGACAGAGAAGCCTGGCAGGCTACAGTCCATGGGGTTGCAAAGAGTCAGACACTACTGAGCAACTTTCACTTACTTATTTACTTATATAAGATCATAGTTCCTCAATCAGGGATCAAACCCATGCCCCTGCATTGTAAGGTGGATTCTTAACCACTGGACCACCAGGGAAGTCCCATGTCTGTTTCAGTCTTCTCTCTTTCCTTTTCTTTGTGTCCTTTCCTCACTCTTGACCATGTGGCATAGAGGTCGTGCTTGTTGACACTGACTCATGCTTCTCATCGTCCATCATTTTCAAAACAGCCAAATTTCTATCAGAGGAACAAAGCTTTCAGTAGAAAGTTAGAAGCCAACATTGTGCCTGACTGTCAAATTACAAGGATCATTAACTTTCCTTTGTTCTTCTCCCTTTACCTTTTTAATAAATTTTTGACGTTATTCATCACTTAAGACATCAGTTTTTTTAATGACACTTCAAGTTATTGTTCCCCAAACATATAGGGTAGTTAAGGGACCATATGCTGGCAGGCAGTATAAAATTGTCAAAGGAAGGTGAACTCTTTTCCCACAAGTCTATAGATAATTTCTATTATATTCATACTTGTTGTGTTTAGTCATGACTCATATGTAGTGGCTGATAAACACTGTGTCTGCCTTTCATTTGCCACCAGGATTCAGCAGAGTATTTTATGGTGATGACATAAAACACAAGGTTAATATCAGTCAACAGGTCACATGTGCCATTTGCTGTCCACCGTAAAGAACTGTGATTAAGATTTTAAGCAAATAGGCTGACAGTAAGGAATGTGCATTGCTTTTTAAGGCACAACTTTGGTTCTGTTGAGGAATCAGAATAGCTGCAATTTCCATTAACAGCATCGTTTATTTTGGAGACTGGCAGATTTTTAAACAGCTGTTGGAGCACAAATGTAGGTCAAGATATGAAAATTATGTTGGAGAATTTGCTCCATACTTCAGAATCAGGCCATGGCTGAGGTCAGCATAAACACACCAGTGCCAACTCAGTCTCACACCTTGCTCCTGACTGCCCTGCACGACTCCCTTAAGCAGCTGCACTCAACATCATACATGTTCTGAATACACACCAAACAAACCTACAAACCATCCTAGAGCTCAGCTGCTAGTCTTGCCCTGGTCCTCAAGCTTGGATCTGCTTCATCCTGGATCTCCTGGCTGACATCTTTTGCTCTTGTTTTATCCTCATATCTGACCCTGGGAAGACCAGAGCTGGCGTTCCCTAGGATTATTTAGCCTGAAGCTTTATGTGATTTCATAGGTCAGGACCCACAGCCAGGACATATTCTCACTTTATATCGAAGGTAAAATATGAGAATTGAGGAGACCAGAGTATAGGTGTAGCAAGTAGGAAAGAGCTCTGGTGACCTGCAGAGAATAATAAACCACTCCAAAAGTTAGTGGTTACAAAAACTACGTTTATTTTTCTCACTAATGTGCAGTTTTGGAGAGCTGGAAGGGAGGGAAACCCTAATCTGGTTTACTTAGCTGGTTCAATAGCCATGTGAAGACACTGATGCAGTCTATACAGGTCAGCATCTGGACCTCAGAGGAGGGTAAAGATGGGTGGAGAATAAAACTGGAAGGGCTAATGTAAAACATTCCTCAAAGTCTTCAATATAGAATAGGATAGGTAAGGGAGCATGGGGTGGGTGCGTTCATGTGTGTGTGCTAAGTTATTTCAGTCATGTGTGACTTTTTGCAAGCCTATGGATTGTAGGCTCTTCTGTCCATGGGATCTCTAGGCAAGAATACTGGAACAGGTTGCCATGTCCTTCTCCAGGGAATCTTCCCAACCCAGGGATTGAACCCATGTCTCTTCAAGTCTCCTGCATTGACAGGCAGGTTCTTTACCACTAGCATCACCAGGGAAGCCCAAAGGAACGAGGGGTACTGTTCATTGAATAAACAGGTTAATAAATATGGAACCATGTTATGAAAAGCGATCTAGCAAAGCTTATAATGGATAAGCACTTACGAAGGGCTATCTGGACAGCCAGCACCAGAGGGAGAAATTCCTTGCTGAAGTCCACCTGGAGATAGGATGTCCCTATGACATGAATTTGGGAGAGTCTGCACTTAGTCCTTGATAGTTCTTGGTCTTTTGGCAATCAATCTTTACTCTTATTCAAGAGAATGATATCTCTAAAACTACATACAAACTATAGAAAACCATACAATTATTTGATTTTGTGTTTGAAATAGTGTTTCTCTTAATAAAAAAGACAGGATAGAACTGTCTAGCTTTAATCAATTTTGTTGACAGAAGTTTATAATGTAGGAAGAATGACTTTTAGGGGAAAACATAGGTATGCATATACAAACATATACACTTATATTTACATATACACATTTCCAGTTTATGTACATATATGGAAATATATTGTATGGCAGAATTTTAGACAATAAGTTGTATATATTAAACTTTCCCCCCACAAAGTTGTTCTCCTTAAATTATGTATATACACACACACTCATCTGCCAGGGTGATAAAATCTTAGTCTCAATTTGACGTGTCTACTACCTGTTTTTCCTGGAGCCCTATTGGATTGGCCAAAAAATGTGTTCTGGTTTTCCATAAGATTATGAAAAAACCAGAATGAACTTTTTGGCCAACCCACTATATTGTGATATTGTGCCTTAGTTTGGAGAACTGTAAAAGAAATACTCATTCTAGAATGAGCATCACAGCATCCTTTATGACATCTTTCATTAACAAGTCATGCATTTCGCTGAAGAGCTGACCCTTGCTTTGACATTCAAGGCTCTTTTAGCTACAGTGACATTTCTTTTTTGTTTTTAATTGAAGGATCATTGCTTTACAGAATTTTGTGGTTTTCTGTCACACATCAACAAGAATCAGCCATAGATACACGGACCCATGTCCCCTCCCTCCCAAACCTCCCTCTCATCTCCCTCCCCATCCCACCCTTCTAGACTGTCACAGAACCCCCGTTTGTGTTCTCTGAGTCATACGGCAAGTTCCCATCGGCTATCTATTTGTCCAGCGACATTTCTCAATGCTTGTGAACTCTCTTCAGTACATAGAAACTTTCCAAGACTTTTATACCACCTTGTGACTCACCTGTTTGGCTAAGCCCCTATCCTCTCAGATCTCACCAGCTTTTCAGGGGGGTTGCAGCCTTTCTGGCCTGTAAACTGAGGAGGGGACCCTGGGATATTGGGGGGTTGAGGCTTACCGGCATCTACAGGGCAATCATTCCTTTTCAGACTCTGCTTAGTATAGCCGTCATATACTAAAAGTTAGTAATGTCTTATTCTTAAAAACCACATTGTCCTACCCTATTTTATATTGATGACTTTGAGGGATATTGTACATTTGTCCTTCCTGCTCCATTCTCCACCCTCTTTCACCCTCCTCTTGTTTGGGAAAGTCTATCTCATAAATATTTTGTTAGATATGAACGTGCTGTGACTTGGCTTCTAACTCTCTTAATGGTATTTCTTGATGCGTGAGTACTCAGTTGCTCAGTCATGTCTGACTCTTTGCAATCCCATGGACTGTAGCCCAGCAGGCTCCTCTGTCCATGGAATTTTCCAGGCAAGAATACTGGTGTGGGTTGTCATTTCCTTCCCCATGGGAGTTTCCCCACCCAGGAATCAAATCCATGTCAGGCAGATTATTTACCAATGAGCCACCTGGGAAGCCTCATATCTATGTGAATCCTTTGACTAAGTCAAAGGTATCACCCATTTCCCTAAGGAACTAGGTATTTGATTATCAAATTTTTTTTAAAAGGGATAAATAGAACAAAAAAGATAAAGTAAAAAATAAATTAAAAGCTTTTTTCAAACTTGATCTAATTGACACATACAAAACATGGTAAAAATAAAAATAACAGTACAGGAGTAAACCTTCCATTTAAGTACAAATACTTACCAGTTCTGACTCCTGTTAGGTCCTAAAAACAATCCAAAAGAAGTTAAATCATTCATAGTATGTTCTCTGAGGACAATAGAATTAAGCTAGACTTTGATAACAAAAGAACTAGTATCTCCATTCTTCTGGAAATTAAGCAGGAAGAACAAAACGTGAGAAAGTATACTACTTGCTATCTAGAATTTTGTAATGAGATAAAGATTAGGATAGTGTGGTACTTACTGGTACCAAGAAGAATTTTAAAAAAAGAACCAGAACAAAAGCTCACAAGTAGATCTACACATAGATTATCACTTAATCTTTGACAAAGGTGACTTAAGAGCAAAGGAGAAATGATGTTTTCTATCGATAATCAATCAGTTAGATAACCACAGAAAAATCTTTATTCCTAACTCATGTCATATGCAAGTGGATTATAAATCTAAATGTGAAAAGTAAAACAGAAAAGAAAATATCTCCATGATCTTGGGGTAGGAAAGGTTTCTTAAACAGGATACAGAAAAATAATAGAAATAAAACTATGATAAATTGGACTATATTAAAATTAAGCACTATATTCATGAAGAGATAGGGCTTCCCAAGTGGCTCAAAGGTTAAGAATCTGCCTGCCAATGCCAGAGATGAAGATTCAATCCCTGGTCAGGAAGATCCCCTGGAGGTGGAAATGGCAAGCCACTTCAGAATTGTTGCCTGGAGAATCCTATGGACAGAGGAGCCTGGCAGGCTACAGTCTATGGGGCTGCAAAGAGTTGGATACTTTTAGCAGCTGAGCACACACACATTAAGAGATGCCATTACGAGAGTCAGAAGTCAAGTCACAGCATGTACATATCTGTGTACAAACATATCTGTGTGCATATCTGACAAAACATTTATGAAGAGGGCTTTCCCAAAGAAGAGGAGGGTGGAGAATGGAACAGGAAGGACAAATGAACAACATCCCTCAAAGTCATCAATACGGAATAGGGTGGGTAAGGGAACAAGCGGTACAATTCATTGAAGAAACAGGTTAATAAGTACAGGACCACCTTATGAAAAGCCATCTAGCAAAGCTTATAACTGACAATGACTTATTAAGAGCTATTTGGACAACCAGCAATAGAAAGAGAACCCAATAGAAAACTGGCATTTGTTGGAGCCGTGGAGAGCTATTCCAACTTTCATGGTCTACTGTAGGTAAACGTATGTTGGTACAACCACTTATGCATACTGGCTAAAGCTCATCTTACATTTAGGCTCTGACACAGCTGTTACATGCCTTAGCATATTCCAAATATAAATTTATACATATATTCACAGAAGGATACTTGCAAGAGCCCTTGTGGGAACATGACTTGAAATAATCTCACAATGGCAACAACACAAAAGGCCATCAGCATTTGAATGTATAAAAATATTGTGTCATCTTCATACAAGCAACCTTATACAGAACTGAAAATTAATGAACTCTATTCATCAAACACATGAACAACATGGATAAGCCGTGGATAATTTTGAACAAAAGAAGCCAGCCAAACATACTGCATAAATCTCAGGAACAGATAAAACTGTCCAAAGGTATTCAAAGTCTAGGCAGTGATTACTTTTGGAAAGGAAATGACTGTGAGATGCAAGGTGTTTTACTTATGAAAATGAATCTAGCTGACCTTATATCTGCCTTCACTCTCAGAATCTAAACTAACATATTTTAAAGAGAAAATTAATCTAGCTTTGTGCATTTTTCTATTGCTGTAAATAAACTATTCCAAACGTTTATTTAAAGGAAAGATAACTGAAAACAAAATTCAAGAGGTTTGATAAAATTTTGTCACTAACTTTTAAATAATTCTAAACTATTGATTCAAGTTATATTCCCATAAACAGTGGGGGGTGGGGGTTAGAAGTGGTTGAGTCACTTTGCGTGTGCAGCTAAGGCACCTCAGTAGCGTCAGACTCTGTAACCCTATGGGCCATAGGCCGCCAGGCTTCTCTGTCCGTGGGATTTTCCAGGTAAGTATACTGGAGTGGGTTGCTGCACCATCCTCCAGGGAATCATCCCAACCCAGGGGTAGAACCTGCATCTAATACATCTCCTGCATTGGCAGGCAGCTTCTTTACCACTAGCACCACCTGGGAAGCAGAAGCATCTTGCAGTTCAGTTCAGTTGCTCAGTCATATCGGACCATTTGCGACCCCATGAATCACAGCACTCCAGGCCTCCCTGTCCATCAACATCTCCCGGAGTTCACTCAGACTCACGTCCATCGAGTCCATGATGCCATCCAGCCATCTCATCCTCTGTCGTCTCCTTCTCCTCCTGCCCCCAATCCCTCCCAGCATCAGAGTCTTTTCCAATGAGTCAACACTTCACATGAGGTGGCCAAAGTACTGGAGTTTCAGCTTTAGCATCATTCCTTCCAAAGAAATCCCAGGGCTGATCTCCTTCAGAATGGACTGGTTGGATCTCCTTGCAGTCCAAGGGACTCAAGAGTCTTCTCCAACACCACAGTTCAAAACCATCAATTTTTCAGTGCTCAGCTTTCTTCACAGTCCAACTCTCACATCCATACATGACCACTGGAAAAACCATACCCTTCACTAGACGGATCTTTGTTGGCAAAGTAATGTCTCTGCTTTTCAATATGCTATCTTTACCCAATAAAAATTAAAAAGAAACCTCAAATGAGCCCAGAAGAAAGAGAATGGTGTAGCTTAGTAGTCAGTGGGACTTATAAAAAAGCATTTGGATCAGACCATAAGATTGCTTATTCTGTTGTCCATCTCAGCTTCCCAGGGCAAGAAAGCAGAGTTAGAGCAAGCCATGGCCAATGACAAGGTTTGATAAAATTTTGTCACTAACTTTTAAATAAGTGATACCCAGAAGACTGAATGAGGAAGAGAGATCTCTGTCAGAAGACTTCAAAAAATATAGGAATAGTGACTATAGAGATTGTAACCTCACATATTGTACTTTCCTGTATAGATTCTTTATACAACTAAGTCAGTTTTCTAGGTGACCTGGAGATCTGAATATCAAAAACTAGAAAACCTACCTGAGAATAATTTTTCTCCTGCTAGAATAAAATAAATGAAATGTTAAGATAAAAAGTTGCAAATTCAGGATGAACCTAGAGTCTGTCATACACAGCAAAGTAAGTCAGAAGGAGAAGAACACCATAATATTAACAAATATATGTGGAATCTAGAAAAACAATACTGATGAAACTATTTGCAGGGTAGGAACTATTTGCAGAGACACAGACAGAGATAACAGACTTGTGGACACAGGAGAGGAAGGAGAGGGTAGGGCAAATTCAAAGAGTAACACTGACATTTACACTCTACCACGTGTAAAACAGCTAGCTAGCGGGAAGCTGCTGTACAACACAGCAAGCTCAGCCTGGTACTCTGTGATGACCTAGAGGGGTGGAATGGCGGCGGTGGGAGGGAGGGTCAAGAGGCAGGCAAGGTGGCTCAGATGGTAAAGTGTCTGTCTACAATGCAAGAGACCTGGGTTCGATCCCTGGGTTGGGAAGATTCCCTAGAGAAGGAAATGGCAACCCACTCCAGTACTCTTGCCTTGAAAATCCTATGGAGGAAGGAGCTTGGTGCAGGCTACTGTCCATGGGGTCACAAAGAGTCTGGTATGACTGAGCGACTTCACTTTCTTTCTTGTCTTTCATACGGCTGATCCACATCATGTGACAGAAACCAACACAACACTGTGAAGCAATTATCCTCCAATTAACATTTTTTTAAAGTTACAGGTACGAATAAATACTCTTCCTGGCCTCATCAACCTAACTGTATAAACTGCTTGATTTAACAACCATAACAAAAAACTGGACGATGCTCCTACTCCAATGTCTTGGCTTTCCACTGGGTGTATAGTAGATGGCTACTGAGACATCTTCCCAGTACAGAGTGACGTACTTTAACTGCCCTCCCTAGCTCACAATAACGAATTCCTGGCAGGTGTTTTCCACAATGTGACCATGACCTTTAAGCCTGCTCTGTCTACCAGGTGATTAGGCCAATGACCCAAGCAGCTAATCAGAAGCTTGTCTCTAAGAACTGAAATTTAGAGTTGAGGAAGGAGTCATGTCTGTTTGGCTAATGCCAACTGGTAAAATGCAGGAAATGTGGGCCACTTTCTGTTTTTTAATTATGTGGGCTTGGAAGTGAAGAAAACTGGTCCACAGAGAAGGAAAGAAATAAGAAAGATACATAGAAACTGTCAAGCCTCACTGTAAACTCTAGTACTGCAATCTTGCCCCTGGATTTCAAAAGACACTCCTCTCTTCTCATATGAAATGTCCCCATTTAATCTGATTGACAAAGTGTAAGATCTTGTCGTTTGCTGTAATTCCTAATATACAGGGTATAACCACACTGAGAAACAAAAGCTTAGGGATTCCATCTTGGCAAGAACACCTTATGCTCACTCAGATATCTGCCCTTTTGAATCTATAGCTTAGCTTCCAGAAGATTTTCTTTACCTTCCTTTCTCAAAAATGTCTTTTCTCTTACGTCAAAAAGTTCAGACTTGCTTGCCTCTGTTTTTCAGTTTCTCTCTGGAAGCAAATGAGACCAAGGCAGTTATTTAGTTTTGTTCCCTGGTTGCCCTTCAAGATGATGAAAATCGTAATTTTTTGTTTATTGAATTTTTATCTTCATGCAAGTTGTACTGTTTCATTTGAAAGCATCTTATGCTGCAAATGAGAGGAAAGGACAGCACCAAGTTATATTCTAGTATTCGGTGTGACGAACTGCCAGTAATTTTTGTCCCCCAGGGAGCAAGCATTCTGGCCACCTCCCATTGGCAGTGACAGAAAAAAGAAGCTTTCGTGAGCATCCCAGGCAGTAACAAAGGAGCTGTGCACATTATGTGTAGACTTGCCTTTCCGAACTGGGTTTATGTGATGGAGATCCATCTTCCAGACAGCAATTATAGATTCACCAAGGAATCAATGTGGCTAAATTTACACTGATCTCAGCAGAAGTATTCGCAGCTCAGTAAGTACCTCTAGGTTCTTGTCTGGGGAAATTCAAATAGATATAGATATGAATGTTCCTCAGACAAGTGGTTTTTTTCCTGGGAACATATGGCTGACCAGGAAAATAAAGATGGATCCTCGGCCATGTGCCACCTGCAAGACCTTAATTTTTGTGCTTTAAGTTAAGCAGGAAAAATGATAGTGTCATAAAGAAAATGGCATTGATAGTAATAGACTAGCATTCAGACAGAGAAGGAGAAATATCACGACATCGCTTATTTGTGGAATCTAAAAAGAAATGATACAAATGAACTTATTTACAAAAGGGAAACAGACTTATAGACTTGGAGAATAAACCCGGTTACCAGGGGAATGGTTAGGAGGAAGAGATAGTAGGGAATTTGGGATGATGTATATACACGGCTATATTTAAAATGGATAACCAACAAGGATCTGCTGTATGGCACAGGGAACTCAGCTCAACGTCATGTGGCAGCTGGACAGGAGAGGAGTTTGGAGGAGAATGGATAGATGTATATGTATAGCTGAGTCTCTGTGCAGTACACCTGAAACCTTCAAACATTGCTAATCTGCTATATTCCAATACAAAATAAAAAGTTTGACAACAAAAAATAGACCAGCACATACGTCTGGCACAGTGCTAATATCATATATCACAATACGAGGAAAAGTATTATTATTCTTCCCACGTACTGATGAGTAAACTGACTCAGAGAAGTTGAGTCACATGGCCCCAGGCTTCAGAGCTGGGACTTCAGGCAGCTGGTGGCCTTCAGCGTTCAGGCTTTGAGGGCTCAATGAGACTCACTCCCTTATCCATTCATTGGACTATGGGGCATCTGCTAAGTTTCCACTCCCAGGTTTTAGGCAAGGGCTTCCAGGGAATCCCAAGGCTGGGATAAACTGAGAAGCAGGTGAGACCTGGCATAAAAGCCCAGAAAATCATGTTGGAAGCTAAGACAAACACAAGAATATCAAGTAGCCAGCCAGTCATGGTTGAGGGCCAGCAGGGACATGGAGAGCAGTTAAGTTCACGGTTGGTTAAGATCTTTAATAGGAAGAGTGTCTAAGCCCATCTAGATCAATGCAGGAGCCAGGCATGTATGCTTAAGGTCAGCAGTGCTAATGCTCCATGCCAGGCAAGATGCTCAGCCACCCACGGCTTTCACGACAGCAAAAGGAAGCAGGCATCCTCAGTCCACCTACCATCAGACGGCGTAGGGGGAGCACAAGCCTCAGAGACGGAGCCTATGGCCCGGTTCTGCTGAGTCACTCTGCCCCTCCCTGCCCAGGTTGCGTGAATTTCTAAACGTTTTCCTATGGGAGAGGGGAAATCTTTATTTCTACTGCATTCGCAGCCAGGCCCCACAGGGAGAAGGAATGGTTGAACTAGTATTTGAAACAAGAACTGCAAGTCTTCAGAATCTTTGTTACTGTAATCCCCAGCATCATCCCATCACAGATGACTCAGCATCTGCCAAAAGCTTCATAAACAGTAAAGTTCCATATACATTTATTGTTGGAGGAATTCTCAGACAATGGAGAATGACCACTTTAAAGACTTCTTCTGTGTTTCTTGACACCAAAGCCTGCTCCTCCCAGACCATAGCAATGGTGTGGTGAATACACCAGACGGCTTCTCCTGTCACAGGTCATGAGCCCACTCACTCTCAGAATGTTCTATGTCTTCCTCCAGATTTCTTCTCCCAGCTCCCCTCCACCTCTCGTTAGTTGGTTTCTCTCAGTTTATGTCCTCTAGAATATTTAGTGAAAATCATGGCATCCAGTCCCATCACTTTATGGGAAATAGATGGGGAAACAGTGTAAGCAGTGTCAGACTTTATTTTGAGGGGCTCCAAAATCACTGCGGATGGTGACTGCAGTCATGAAATTAAAAGACGCTTACTCCTTGGAAGAAAAGTTATGACCAACCTATAGCATATTCAAAAGCAGAGACATTACTTTGCCAATAAAGGCCCATCTAGTCAAGGCTATGGTTTTTCCTGTGGTCATGTATGGATGTGAGAGTTGGACTGTGAAGAAGGCTGAGTGCTGAAGAATTGATGCTTTTGAACTGTGGTGTTGGAGAAGACTCTTGAGAGTCCCTTGGACTGCCAGGAGATCCAACCAGTCCATTCTGAAGGAGATCAACCCCGGGATTTCTTTGGAAGGAATGATGCTAAAGCTGAAACTCCAGTATGTTGGCCACCTCATGTGAAGAGTTGACTCACTGGAAAAGACTCTGATGCTGGGAGGGATTGGGGGCAGGAGGAGAAGGGGAAGACAGAGGATGAGATGGCTGGATGGCATCACTGACTCAATGGACGTGAGTCTGAGTGAACTCTGGGAGTTGGTGATGGACAGGGAGACCTGGTGTGCTGCGATTCATGGGGTCACAAAGAGTCGGACACAACTGAGCAACTGAATTGAACTGAAATCCAACTCACTTCAATCTTTGGACATTTACGATAGCTCCTAGTCTTTCTCAATATGTTTCCATGACTTTTTGTCGTCTAATAAAACAGCTAGGAAGCCATCAGCTGGTTTTATTTTCTATGAATAGAGTGATTCGGAAGACATGAATTTCCCAGAAACTGGGACTTGTCCGACTCAACAAACAACCATCTCATAAATAATAAAGTAGAATGTAGGGAAAATGAGGGAAATATAGCAGTTTAACATTCCTGGGGAATAAAGTAGAAATTGCATAGCACCATCTTTGTACTGGAAGCTGGAGAAGGCAGGTAATTCTGCTTGACCTAGGTCATAGTGAAGAAGGCAAGTTTAGTATAAAAGTTAGTCAATTAATTTTTAAAGTCATACTTATCAAAACAGCTATTTGAAAAAAGTCCTAGTTATAAAATAAATGAGTCATGGAAATATAATTTGCAGCATGGCGACTGTAGTTAATAATACTGTTTCATATTGGAAAGCTACTAAGAGATATTAAAAGTTCTCATCACAAGAAAAAAAATTCTGCAACTGCGTATGAGACCAATGCTAGGTAGACTTATTGTGGTGGTGATCATTGTGCAATATGTACAAATCTTAGATTATTATATCATACATCTGAAGCCAGTATAATGTTGTATGTCAAGGCTATCTCAAAAAATTAAAAAACAAAACAATAATTGTTTGAGTTCTGCCTAAACTATCAACCAATGGGAGTATTTTCAGACATCTAGAAAAATGAGAAAGGAGCCCAGCATCACTCCTCTTTTAGAAGAAAGATTTTATTGTGATTGGAGGGATTTTACTATTTTAATTGTGTTGTGTTTTTCTGAAGAATATTCTGCAACTGAAGGATGGTAACGGAATTGATTTATTGCCTGCACACAGCATGATTTGCAGGTAAAGGCCCTCACTGGAAACATCCACTTTTGGCTTCAGGTGAATACTACCCATAATGCCCCTATCTAAGTCCTGAAGGGACAGTCTCTAGGGAAGAAGGAATGATGGATGACTTCTGTCCTTGAGGTGTTGACTTCCCACACTGTGGGAGGGTGTCTCTCCTTCTGATTGATGATGTTGTCCACCTCCCTTTGCTTCAAGAACGTACTACTTTGCCTTCAGAGCTCTGACTCAAGTGACGTGGGATTCCCTTAGCAGAGATGAGAGAGTCTGGTGTTTTCATAGGACCCTCATCCTAAAAGTGATCAAACATGGAGAACTGACAGAGCACCTCAACCCTCTGGCTCATCATACCAAACTTCCTTGACCCTGTCTGAGCTCAGGGACCTTGGATTATCTCAGTCCATCTCCTATGATGTAAACCTTGGTCCCCAAGAATCACCTGTACCTCCTGTGTTCTTTCCTTCCAGTTCCAGCCCCACTAGCATAGGCAGGGCCCAAGCTAACATACAAGTCTTTGCCCTGGCACTATAATTTCTCTCATGGCCAAGAGAACATTCCAGCATTGATGGCAACTTCATGCTTAGAGCCTGCCCACTCATACCCCACTTCTGGTCAGGAAGATCTGTAGCAGAACATGAACTCTCTACGAGTGGTCTCTTAACACTGGCAGTGGAATCTCACTTGCAGAACCACTCTTAAGAGAGAAGTATTATTCCTGTTTCAAGTCACATTTCAACATTATGAATCAACACACTAAGGAACAAAAAGATTAAATGATTTTCCCCAAATCACACAGCTCATAAGAGATTTGAATCCAGGTGAATGTCATCGCTCAGTCACAGTCATTCACTGCTGCCTTCAGCCGCCTTAAATTTCTCATGCCCACTTTATATGTCATGGAAATGAATGATCTGTCAGAACTAACTCTGAGCCTGTGCTGGTATGTTTTGCATCAATCGGCTTTTATTGATTCAGATCTCTGGGTAAGCCTGTTCAGGCTCACTATTCATAATTCTTCTCCTTGCTCTGAAATGGGACTGGCTGATAACTTGAAGAATGGAAGGAGAATGCTATCCTTGCACTCTGACTGGTAAAGATGCCTCCTTCCAGTCTGAAATGCTATGGTACACGGTCAGTGATCTGAGGCATTCATCCTGATGTTACAGTGCAGACCATTAAGCTTGGGGGGTATTCTCAGTTCTTTGTAATTTCATAAGCTGTGGAGACCCCCCTGAGCACAGAAGGCTGAGAAGTGAATGTGCATTGTTAGTAGATGCTTTGTGCCTTGAGAATCCCCATAGAGAAAAGCAAAGAGGAGAATGTAAACTTGATTCAGACCAACTGGGATCTTGTGACCTGCCCCCCTCCCCCCAGTTGGACTTACGAGGTCTGGTAATCACCTTTCTCTTCTAGAGCAGCAGTCAGCTGTGCCCTGAAACTCCGTGGGGAATGTTCTCCAAGACCTCCTGGGCAGCTAGCACCTGTGTCATTTAAACATCGCCAAGGTCTTCCCAAGACCACAGCTTTGTGCTTCCTCAGGTCTCCTCGGCTCCCTGTTTCATGCTGACCCCTTGTGTTCTCTTTTCATCTGCAGTGTCTTCAGATATGCCCTTTCATTGACTTTTCCTTCCTGGGCTGGACTTTCTAGCATGTGAGGCAGAAATCTGGTCCATCAGGATTCCCTGGTGGCTCAGAGTTAAAGAATCTGTCTACAGTGCAGGAGATGCAGGTTTGATCCTGAGTTGAGAAGATCCCTGGGAGAAGGAAATGACAACCCACTCCAGTATTCTTGCCTGGGAGATCTCATGAAGAGAGGAGCCTGGTGGGCTGCTGTCCATGGGGTTGCAAAAGGTCGTGACTTCGTGGCTGAACAACAAAAACTAGGCTGGCCATTTGCTGCTCATCCCCCAGCTCCCTCTATCCAGCTGGTCTCCCTGAATTTCTCTCTCCACATTTGATTTGGGGGTGATTGATTGCCAACCTTGACACAAATTACTGACTATCCTGCAGCACCCTGGCTACCAGAAATATGATAATATGGCCATTCTTACAGACAAGGGTTCCCAACCTTTACAGCCGTCTTTGAACCAATAACTCTACTAGTGTGTTCAGCTGAGTCGATGTGTATGTGTGTGTGTATGTGTAGAGGTACGAAAGGCAAAGAGGATGGACCTTTGACCAACTTTTCATCAACACTACTTGATCCAAAGAGGGATTCCTGGTAGGAAGCCAAGGATCTAGTGTAAGGATCTAAGTCCCCCGTGGCATGGTCCACAGAGCAGTTTTTACTCCAGAGAAGCTCCTTGGATGCTCTGTGGCCTCCACACACTGACATGAACAGGAAGATGATGAAAGATGAGACATGGGGGGTCAGGGCTGGAGGCCTGACTGAGGGCACAGATGGCCCTTACCAAAAGTACTTGTTGGACAGAAGGAAACATCAGAACCAATTGCTTGGGACACAGGAAATGATGAAAGGTTAAAAAATCACCAGGATCCAGGTATTTTTGAGGGTCATCATGGAACAGTGAGTGAAAAAAAACTGTGAGGTGTTGGACAGCACTTTATCAGGTTTGCAGGATGACATGGGGAAAGGGCACAAGCAACTTTCTAAATACATCTTCTGCAAACTCTTTGTCCCTATAAAGATCTATTTTAGTTCTGCCTAGGCAAATGTTTGAGACTACTTAAGTGGATACAGTGACTCTGGTTTATAGCCCTCATTCCTAACTTAAGAGATACTCTTGAGATATAGCCCAAACTCTTCAGCTGAGCATTATGAACACGTCCAGGAAAAGCAAGTTGAAATGGTACATTAACTGCAGGTTTAAAATAAAGACTAGAAAGTGTCTTCACTTAAATATACACAGTCAATATTTTTGTTCTTTTTTAAATAAAATTCAATGAGAAAAATCAAATGGCTGACAATGGCAACTGTAAACTGAAGCTCATTCATAACCACTCTCTGAGATGCACTCAGGCATCACCCTGCTCCTCCCCCTCCTCACCCAGGCCCTCACAGGCACACACAGTGGTGTCTTTTCATCTCTGGACCTCCCCGGCCCTCTTTCCACTCCTGCCATGTGTCCAGTGCCCTCCTTCAGGGCACTTGCACTCACTCTCCATCTGCTCAGAAATGATCTTTGCTCTCTTCCTGGTTTCACTGACTCTGTTTACCTTGGCTCACTTCCTCAGAGCATTCTCTCCTACTAAGCACTTTCTCCTTTCCCATAGTAACCAGGACAGAGTCGTGGTGATGTCAGAATTTCTTGGTTGCTACCGTCTGGAGAATCCCATGGACAGAGGAGCCTGGCAGGCTACCGTCCAGAGGGTCACAATGCATGGGACACGAATGAAGCAATTTAGGAGACACACACTCACTCAGATGTGCACACAGTGAGCCACGCTATTTTCCTGTGCCAAAGTTCTCACTGAGCTTCATTAAAGGTGCGGTTTAGAATATGAAGGGGTTGTTTTTGGTTTTTTTTTTGGTCTCTTTTTTTCGGCTGTATAGCTTTCAGAGGTCTTAGTTCCCCAACCAGGAATTAAGACCCCAACCCACGGGAGTGATAGTGTGGAGTCCTAACCACTGGACTTCCAGGGAATTCCCAAAAGTCTAGGTCATGGCAATGCAGCACCGAAGACTAACCACTAAGCCACCAGGGAACTCCTATAGGTGGGGTTTAGAATGTGATTAAAGTTGTCATGATCCTTTGAAAGTTCAGAACATTCTCCTTTGATAAACTATTCAAGTTAAAACTCCCTAATTCCCTGTTGGGTTTTTGTCTTCTCTTTCAAATGCCTCCTCCCTCCCCACCCTTCTCAAATCTGAGATGCTTTGTCCTCTGCTGCCCTCAGGGTCCTCACCAGCTTCTTTATCTGCCCGGTGACCATGACTCCTGTGTCCAGCATGCTCAGGGGAATCTGGGACCCTCCAGGTTGATGGATGCTGCTCTGTACCCACTCCTGATGACCACAGACCTTGCCACTATCTTCTGCCATCATGCCCTCTATATTCACGGCCTTTCTGTCCATCCCCAGGTCTCTTCTGCACCACTGGGAAGTAGCACTATAGCATTGGACCCTGGAGCTAATTTAGGGATAAAGCCGGCAGTTGAGGGCTCGCCTGCTAGAAGTAGGCAGGAGACTCTTAGAGAAAGAAACACCAGACCTGGCTCTTTGGGCATGGCAGCGGGCACCAGCATCTTCCAGCTCCAGTGGTATGTGCAAGAGCACAAGCATCTCCCTAACCTGTCCAGATTCCAGGTTCAGCAGTGACAGTGGCCTCCCAGATTTGCTGGCAGCAACAGAAGCACCCTGGCCGCTTTGGTGACTTGTTTTCACCTAGTCGCTGTGGTCTAAAACTGATCAGCAACCAAAGAGGACTTCCAAGTGCTGACTTAAACATCACTGTGAGAGCATTGAGGACAGATGCTGGGGTCTGGGGCTTATAACAGGAATTATGTATCTGACGACCAAAGAAGGAAATTCTCACCAAAGCACAGCCATTCAAATCTAATGGCCGTTTGCTATTAACATTTTGTTTTCAGAAAACTTATTTTAGCAGATATTTTCTTCTGGCTGTAGATTTAAAGCCAAGGTCCTGCCAACAAGGAGCACACAGTGCAGTGAGGGAGATAGGGAGCAGCTCAGATATGCTACATGTGTTCACAGAGTATTCTGAAAGAACTGGATTTTGAGGATGAGCAATGTCTGCAGCGGTTTTCCAGGTTTTAATTAGTATGTAGTATTGCAAATAATATTTTGAGTCAAACAGACTTTTTAGTTCAATTATAATTACATTATAATCATATTTTTCCCTTGAAATTAAAATAAATTTGGACTTAGGTAAAGATATACTTTATCCCAAAGGGTTATTGCCAGAGGAACTATTACAACAGAGAGAAGGACCTATTGCAATAGAGAGAAGGACCTATTGCAATAGAGAGAAGGCTGCTGAGATCCACACTTTTCCCTTGCAGCTCAGTGGTGAAGAACCCATCTGCCAATGCAGGATATGCAGGTTCAGTCCCTGGGTTGAGATGATCCCCTGGAGGAGAAAATGGCAATCCACTCCAGTATTTTGCCTAGGAAATCACACGGACAGAGGAGCCTGGTGTCCATGGGGTTGCAAGAGTCAGAATGACTTAGCAACTAAATAATTACATTGAAATCCACAAATGTCTCCATTCTCAGGCAGAAAAGGGGTTTCCTTGGACAGAGGGATGCAAACAGGGATGAAAAGAATAGGGTGTGGGGGCATGAGATGAGAGGATGGAGGTGGCAGAGCTGCTGTGTGATAGGAAAATTTGTTACCCTGAGAGGTCCAGCCTAATTCTGCTGCTGCTGCTGCTAAGCTGCTTCAGTCGTGTCCGACTCTGCGTGACCCCATAGACGGCAGCCCACCAGGCTCCCCATCCCTGGGATTCTCCAGGCAAGAACAATGGAGTGGGTTGCCATTTCCTTCTCCAATGCAGGAAAGTGAAAAGTGAAAGTGAAGTAGCTCAGTCATGTGGGACTCTTAGAGACCCCATGGACTGCAGCCCAAGGGCCTTTTAAAAGGGGCTGTGTGCCACCTCAGGTTGAGGGTAGTCAAAGTCCGAGGGTGTGTGGGAAAGGAGAGAAGTTTAACAAAAGTTTGTTCAAGTCATGGTAGCAGTATTTTGACCATACTGGGTACAAACAGTTAAGCTAATCATTTATGGGACAAAGAATGGGAATTTACACCTCAGGTTGAGGGTAGGTCAAAGTCCGAGGGTGTGTGGGAAAGGAGAGAAGTTTAACAAAAGTTTGTTCAAGTCATGGTAGCAGTATTTTGACCATACTGGGTACAAACAGTTAAGCTAATCATTTATGGGACAAAGAATGGGAATTTGGAGAGTCTGTATCTGACTTTTTCAGAGATAAAAAGGGGGGCATCTGAGAGTTTTATCTAAGTCCTAGGGCCAATGGTGTTTTGTGTTTGTTTGTTTTTTTCACAATAAATCATTTCCTTGAACACGAAAGAGTGGAGAGGTTTCTTAATATTTGTTCCTTCCTGAGAGCACAGGGCAATGATAAAATTCAACTTTGTCTATTAATTTCTATCTGAGTATGAGCCTCAGTTTCCTCACAGGAAGCTTGAGATAAAAATGGTTCCTATGTCAGGGTGAGAACTAAAGATGGAAACTTAGATAAGAGAAGTTAGCATGGTATCAAGCACCTTTTAAGAGCTTTATAATAGTAATCATTTCCCAGAAAGGGAAATGGCAACCCACTCCAGCATTCTTGCCTGGGAAATCTCACAGACAGAGGAGTCTGGCGGGCTATAGTCCATGGGGTCACAAAGAGTCAGACATGACTTAGCAACTAAACAACAATGCTGCTGCTGCTAAGTCGCTTCAGTCGTGTCCGACTCTGCGACCCCAGAGACGGCAGCCCACCAGGCTCCCCGTCCCTGGGATTCTCCAGGCAAGAACACTGGAATGGGTTGTATTTCCTTCCCCAACACATGAAAGTGAAAACTGAAAGTGAAGTCACTAAGTCCGACTGTTAGCGACCTCATGGACTGCAGCCCGTCAGGCTCCTGCGTCCATGGGATTTTCCAGGCGAAAATGGGGTGCCATTGCTTTCTCCAAACAATAATAGAAGTCATTATTATTTAGACTATTTTTGTCGTTATTATTACTGGATCCTGGGTATTGCTTTTATTAAAGCAATGTCTTATTATCTATTTTAAAGTTAAATACAAGTATTCAGAGCCCAATTAGAGCAAAGTACTCAGCCAAAAATAAGCAGGTGAATAACCTTAATGTGCTTCCTTACCATTCAGAAGAGAGACACTGGCACTGGAAGTATTTGATCAAAAAAGGACATCCTAGTTAGATCCTGATAAATTGACTTTCAAGTATTTTCATTTAATTCATTTGCTGGAACCCACACAAAGTGCTCTTTGCAATCTAAATGAGTACAAGCCTCCAGGGCGTAGAGGCCAGAGGCTTCCTGCAGACCTACAGGGAAGCTGACTCTCCCAGGCTTTTTCCTCTGGGTCTCAATGCGAACTAAGGCTCAAGCTAATGTGGCCATAGCTGCTCTTTCCAAGAGCAGTCTGATTCTTCTGGATCTCATCTTACACTAGGGATGGAGCTTCTGCTAACATCTTTTTATTGGTTTAGAAAGGATTCCTTAAAGACTTTATACAAGACCTTAAATATTTTATGGGCTCATCTGCCTGTTTAATTATGTCTGCATGCAAAAAAGTCTTCCTGGCTACGCATTTATTTTTCAATACAGTTACATAAATAATTAAACAGCTGGGCTTCTCTGTATCCTTAAGAAAAGTACCAATCTTTGCTACGGAAGAAAGGCCTAAAGTGAAGAAGCCGTGGAAATTTATGCAGAAGTAGATCTCCACATGGAAGCAGGGTGACAGATTGTCATTTTTAAATTCAGTTGGCCAATAACAACGATAAAAAAGCTCTGCCCTTTGCCTTGAACGCTTACCAGGCTAGCTTAAAATATGCCCTAGTAGAGCTTTGGCATAAAAGAGACACAAATGAGAATCTTAATTTTATCATTTAACAACTGGGCGAAACTGTGCAAGTCATACAACCTCTTTGAGACTTATTTTCCTCATTTAAAAAAGTAGGAGAAATAATGTGCAAAATAGTATGTATTTCTCAAAAAGTTAAAACATAAAATTACCATATGGTCCAGTAATTCCAATTCTGGGTACATACACACAAGAATGGAAAGCAGGAAATGAATGGATATTGGTATATCCATGTTCATAGTACTGCTATTCACATAGCTAAAACGTGGAAGCCACTAAAATGGCCGTCAACAGATGAATGGGATAAAATGTGATACATATATGTAACACAATGGAACATTTTTCAGCTTTTAATAGAAAAAGATTCTGACACATGCTGTAATATGGATGGACCTTGAAGATGTTACACTACCTAAAATAAGCCAGACAGAAAAAAAGGATGAGCAAGAGCAGAGCAGTGATTGGAAATGCAGGAGCTGGGAGCAGATCCTGGCTGCACCAATTCTCGGTCTTTGTGCGGATGGCTTTACCACTGTAGCCCTCAACCTATGAAGATGATGAGAGCATCCTTCCAATAGTTTTGTTCACTTCAGTTTCAGTCGCTCAGCCGTGTTCGACTCGTTGCGACCCCATGAATCACAGGAGTCAGGCCTCCCTGTCCATCACCAACGTCCGGAGCTCACCCAAATTCATGTACATCGAGTCCGTGATGCCATCCAGCCATCTCATCCTCTGTCATCCCCTTCTCCTCCTGCCCCCAATTGCACTGATCTCACACGCTAGTAAAGTGATGCTCAAAATTCTCCAAGCCAGCCTTCAGCAATATGTGAATCTTGAACTTTCAGTGTTCAAGCTGGTTTTAGAAAAGGCAGAGGAACCAGAGATCAAATTGCCAACATCTCCTGGATCATCAGAAAAGCAAGAGAGTTCCAGAAAATCATCTATTTCTGCTTTATTGACTATGCCAAAGCCTTTGACTGGGTGGATTACAATAAACTGTGGAAGATTCTGAAAGAGATGGGAATACACATCTATTTCTGCTTTATTGACTATGCCAAAGCCCTTGACTGTGTGGATCACAATAAACTGTGGAGAATTCTGAAAGAGATGGGAATACCAGACCACCTGACCTCCCTCTTGAGAAACCTGTATGCAAATCAGGAAACAACAGTTAGAACAGGACATGCATCAACAGACTGGTTCCAAATCAGGAAAGGAGTATGTCCAGGCTGTATATTGTCACCCTGCTTATTTAACTTATACGCAGAGTACATCATGAGAAATGCTGGGCTGGAAGAAGCACAAGCTGGAATCAAGATTGCTGGGAGAAATATCAATAACCTCAGATATGCAGATGACACCACCCTTATGGCAGAAAATGAAGAGGAACTAAAGAGCCTCTTGATGAAAGTGAAAGAGGAGAATAAGAAAGTTGGCTTAAAGCTCAACATTCAGAAAACGAAGATCATGGCATCTGTTCCCACCACTTCATGGCAAATGGGTGGGGAAACAGTGGAAATGGTGCCAGAGTTTATTTTGGGGGCTCCAAAATCACTGCAAATGGTGATTGCAGCCATGAAAATAAGAGACGCTTACTCCTTGGTAGGAAAGTTATGACCAACCTAGACAGCATATTAAACAGCAGAGACATTACTTTGCCGACATTACTTTGCCAACACAGGTCCATCTAGTCAAGGCTACGGTTTTTCCAGTGGTCATGTATCGATGTGAAAGTTGGACTATAAAGAAAGCTGAGCGCCGAAGAATTGATGTTTTTTTGAACTTTGGTGTTGGAGAAGACTCTTGAGAGTCCCTTGGACTGCAAGGAGTTCCAACCAGTCCATCCTAAAGGAGATCAGTCCTACGTGTTCATTGGAAGGACAAATGCTGAAGCTGAAACTCCAATATTTTGGCCGCCTCATGTGAAGAGTTGACTCATTGGAAAAGACTCTGATGTTGGGAGGGATTGGGGGCAGGAGGAGAAGGGGACAACAGGATGAGGTGGCTGGATGACATCACCAGCTCGATGGACATGAGTTTAGGTAAGCTCCGGGAGTTGGTGATGGACAGGGAGGCCTGGCATGCTGTATTTCATGGGGCTGCAAAGAGTTGGACACGACTGAGCGATTGAACTTAACTGAACTGACAAACTATCAATTTCCTTTTATAAAAATAAGGGACACTTCACATTTTTTTTTCTGTAATTGAGTAAAATAAACAAATGTGCAAACCTTTTCCTGGATATTCACTCCTCTTGCTATCAGTTTCATTAACACTAAGTTGCATTTAGTCTTATACCTTAATGAATTTACTTTTCAACCATTTAGTCAACAATATTTATCAGACACATATTCTCTTTGCATGGGATAATTTAGTGAATTGAACAAAGCCTTTTTTCTAGAATTTTGCATTCCAGTATAGAAATAGAAAATAAGGAATTAATATAATAAATAATTTATGTGATATGTTCTTAGAGGCTACAGGGGGAAAAAGTTTACAGTACTATAAGAAGACTGGGTGATTGTTTTGTGTAAAAGTTTTAATATAATATAAAGTTAATTGGGCAGAACCTATGCTGCCTTTTTTTCCCTTGATCATAGAATATTATAAGGGTTTATAAATTACTGTAACAATAAAGTGTGTTGTCTTTAATCGTTTAACATTTTACTTGAACTATTCTTTTCTTTGCATTTTGGAAAATTAAGACCAATTTTTCCTACTTTGGTTTATTTGTTTTCATGGTATTTTCCTCATTTAATTGTGACATAAATCATATAAAAATATACATAA
>SJYC01145142.1:0-11413 GCA_006408675.1 Madoqua kirkii | reverse complement strand
AGGCAAGGGTGGGATGATATGAGAGGATAGCGTTGAAAGTATATATTATCATATGTGAAATGGATCACTGGTCCAGGTTCGATGCGTGAGACAGGGTGCTCAGGGCTGGTGCACTGGGATGACCCTGAGGGATGAGATGGGGAGGGAGGTGGGAGGGGGCTTCTGGATGTGGAACACGTGTGTGCCCATGGCTGATTCATGTCAATGTAGGGCCAAAACCACTACAATATTGTAAAGTAATTCATTCACTTCAGTAACAAAGTCATGTCCAACTCTTTGCAACCCCATGAACCACAGCTCACCAGGCCTCCTTGTCCATCACCAACTCTCAGAGCCCACCCAAATCCACCTCCATTGAGTCAGTGATACCATCCAACCATCTCATTCTGTCATTCCATTCTCCTCTTGCCCTCAATCTTTCGCAGTATCAGTGTCTTTTCAAATGAGTCAGCTCTTCACATCAGGTGGCCAAATTAATGGAGTTTCAGCTTCAACATCAGTCCTTCCAGTGAACACCCAGGACTGATCTCCTTTAGGATGGACTGGTTGGATCTCCTTGCAGTCCAAGGGACGTCTACTCCAGCACCACAGTTCAAAAGCATCGATGCTTCGGGGCTCAAGTTTTTTGTAGTTCAACTCTCACATTCATATGTGACCACTGGAAAAATCATAGTGTTGACTAGATGGAACTTTGTTGGCAAAGTAATGTCTCTGCTTTTTAATATACAGTCTATGTTGGTCATAACTTTTCTTCCAAGGAGTAAGTGTCTTTTAATTTCATGGCTGCAATCACCATCTGCAGTGATTTTGGAGCCCCCTAAAATAAAGTCAGCCACTGTTTCCCCATCTATCTGTCATGAAGTGGTGGGACTGGGTGCCATGGTCTTAGTTTTCTGAATGGTGAGCTTTAAGCCAACTTGTTCACTCACCTCTTTCACTTTCATCAAGAGGCTTTTTAGTTCTTCACTTTCTGCCATAAAGGTGGTGTGATCTGCATATCTGAGGTTATTTATATTTCTCCTGGCAATCTTCATTCCAGCTTGTGCTTCCTCCAGCCCAGCGTTTCTCATGATGTATTCTGCATATAAGTTAAATAAGCAGGGTGACAATATACAGCCTTGATGTACCTCTTTTCCTATTCAGGACCAGTCTGTTGTTCCATGTCCAGTTCTTACTATTGTTTCCTGACCTGCATACAGGTTTCTCAAGAATTCAGATGGTATGGTTTTCTCATCTCTTTCAGAATTTTCCTCAGTTTTTTGTGATCCACACAGTCAAAGGCCTTGGCACAATCAATAAAGCAGAAATAGATGTTTTTCTGGAATTCTCTTGCTTTTTTGATGATCTAGCATATGTTGGCAATTTGATCTCTGGTCCGCTGCTTTTTTTAAAACCAGCCTAAACATCAGGAAGTTCACAGTTCACGTATTGCTGAAGTCTGGCTTGGAGAATTTTAAGCATTACTTTACTAGTGTGTGAGATGAGTGCAGTTGTGCGGTAGCTTGAGAATTCTTTGGCATTGCCTTTCTTTGGGATTGGAAGGAAAACTGACCTTTTCCAGTCCTGTGGCCACTGCTGAGTTTTCCAAATTTGCTGGCATATTGAGTGCAGCACTTTTACAGCATCATCTTTCAAGATTTGAAACAGCTCCACTGGAATTCCATCACCTCCACTCGCTTTGTTCATAATGATGCTTCCTAATGCCCACTTGACTTCACACCCAGGATATCTGGCTCTAGGTGAGTGTTAGCGATCACACCATTATGATTACCTGGGTTGTGAAGCTCTTTTTTTGTATAGTTCTTCTGTGTATTCTTGCCACCTTTTCTTAATATCTTCTGTTTTGTTAGGTCCATACTATTTCTGTACTTTATTGAGCCTGCGTTTGCATGAAATGTTCCCTTGGTATGCTAATTAAAATAAATAAATTAATTAAAAATAAAAATTAAGAAATAAAGAGAACACTGTGAGAAGTAGAGAAAGGACAGAGTGTAGAACACTGGCTTAAGGTAAGAAAATAACTAGAGTTCCACCTTCTTTGATTTCCCAGTTTAACTAAGCATGTGTTTTACATGCTTTGGCTAGGGCAGAGCACATAGCAGTTTCTCATTCAAAGGCCTTGTATCCTGCCTTTGAGGATATTCTTGGTTTAAGTCAGCACTGAATTTCTAGAGGGTCCTTCAAAGCCCAGTTCAAAAGTGAGCAGTCAATGAAATTGCACATGATCCTCTTCTGTCCCCTCTCCCACTAGTCAGATGTAACTCATTATCTGGGATTTCATAGCACACATATAGGACTTCTACTTAGGTCCTCAAAATTTTGTCTCTAAATCAATTGGCAAATAAGGGATTTACTGTGCTGATTGGGGTGATCATGCCTGACTATCAAGGAGGAATTGACTGTTACTTCATAATGGAAGTAAGGAAGAGCATTTCTGGAGTACATGAGATCCCTTATGGCATCTCTTACTATTACCATGCCAGTGATTAAAGTCAGTTGAAAACTATGACAACCCAAGCCACGTAGGACTGCTAATGGTCTGAACTTTTAAGAAATGACGGTTTGGGTCACTCTGTCAGGTAAAGAACTACAGGCAGCTGAGGTGCTTGTTGAGAGTAAAGGGAATACTGAATGGATAGTGGAAGAATATGGTTATGAATACTGTCTATGACTATGTGATCAGTTATAGAAATGAGGACTATAATTATCATAACTATTTCCTTTTCATTTGTTTTAAAAAGGCTTGTGTAAGTGTTTCTTCCTGAATGTTTTCACTAGATTAACTTTTCAATCAGTAAAGTAGATTTCCCTCTATAATATGTATGGGCCTCTTCTAGTCAGTTAAAAGTCTAGATAGAAGTCCCCGAGAAAAAGAGTATTTCCCATTGCACTGTCTTTAGATTTTAACTGGAACTTCAGTTCTTCCTCCTTCTAAGTGGGATATTGACTCCCCTTGAGTTTTCAGCCTACTTGGTACAGTCTGTAGATTGGATTTTCCAGCTTCCACAGTTATATGAACCAATTCCTCATAATAAATCTCTTTATGTATGTGATTAAATACAAATATGTATTGGTTCTGTTCTTTGGAGAGCCTTAACTAATACAGACAGAGAAAGGGGAGACTGGTTTTAAGTTAGAAGAAACTGTGTCTTTCTTCACCACTGGAATGGGAGTCTCTTGAGGAAAGTAACTGGGTTTGACTCTTCCCTACATCCTGAGGGCTCAGCACAGGACCTGGGACAAAGTAGGCACTCATGTAATCCCTATTAAGCTAATGAAAGTTAGATTAACTGAATAGTCAGTCCTACGCTTAGTCAGTGGAGCATGGCTAAGTACTCCAAGGAAGTTCTGCTAGCTAGGCTGCCTAGAGTGGCCATGTAGCCAAAGAGATGTGTATAAGAGACAGGCCCAGCGTTTCTCATGATGTATTCTGCATATAAGTTAAATAAGCAGGGTGACAATATACAGCCTTAACGTACTCCTTTTGCTATTTGGAAAGTCCTACGCTTAGTCAGTGGAGCATGGCTAAGTACTCCAAGGAAGTTCTGCTAGCTAGGCTGCCTAGAGTGGCCATGTAGCCAAAGTGTAGGAAACAAGTTCATCAAAAATAGTTCAACACTTTCTGGATAGTTTAAATAGATCAAAACAATAGTAAAAAATATATCTAGGACTTTCTCTGGTGTTGTTGTGGGCAGTGTGGGGTCAGTTCAGTGTCAGATAGTTCCTTGGTCCGGCTTATATTTCTCAAGATCTATAGGCCCCGTCCTATGTAGTCGGTACTAACTACAGGGTTTTAATCTATTGCACCTGTCACTTCCAATGAGGTTCCCTCTGTTTTTGTTTCTTCTGTTTGCTGGTCTCTTCAGAACTGGCTTGTATCAGGAGGGGAAAAAATACTCTCAGGTCCTTATCCAAGCCAGGATGGAGATGGAAATTCCTACCTGCCGGGAGCCAGCACAGGAGATCCCATCCATGACAAGGTCATGTGAAGGAGACCTGACAAGCAAGGCTTTAGGACTGGAGGGACTCCCTTGGCCAATCTCACCCATGACAAGGTCATATGGAGAGACCTGACGAGCAAGGTGGATCAGTACTCGAGGGACAACCCCCCCCCGGACCTGCTTGAGCATCTACACTAAAACCAGAATCTGTCTGTCTTACTATTCTATGCCTTTCACCAACTCTTCTGACATTAACAGGGGGCTATCCTCAACCACCTTTTTCTGCAAAAAATTAACTTAGGGCTCTAGTTGATAAATCTCCTGGGCATGAAAGGAGTATTTTAATTCAACCCCCCTGTTAGCATTCTAGCTTACTTGGCAGGTTTATCCAGACTCTTGCAACAATGCTTGAGCCAATGCTTGCTGCCAAATTCTCACATCCCTTATCCATTGTTCCTGGGAGTGCACATAGTTAAGATGTAGAAAAAATAAGTAGTAGCCTTAACATTAAATAAGTTCTTTCTTTGCTGTAACCCACTGAATCTTTGCTCCATAAAAATGTAACTCTGTACTTTAAGGGTGACACAGGATAAGGAATTTAGAAAAAAAGAACATTTCAAGGGAGAATGTTTTAGCTGACCAGCCTTTATCAAAAAGGGGTCATAAAATGTCAACAGGCCTCTGAGTCAAAAGATAATGTACAAAAAATAAGACCCTTGTTTATGAAACGGTATGCAGGAAGAAACCTAGCATCGAAAAAAGTAAATACTGATGGAATGTTGAGCTGACTCTGCATTTTTCACTTTGCTTAATGTACAACACAGGGTATAAAAGCTCCCTCTGAAAATAAAGTGACAGGCCTTGCTCACTGAGGCTTGGTCTCTCTGTGTTGTTCTTTCTTTCTCTTTTTCCTTTTCAGGCTGATTCCCTGGAGTGCAGGGACCCTCTGAGTTCACTTCTCTGCCTGGGCTTCTAAGACCCACTGGAGAAGGTGCCCAAGGTGGGGCACCTTCTGCTATTCAAGAGGGAGCCTGTGGCCTACGTGAACAGTGCAAGTCCAGTGCTGGGATTTTATTGGCTTTCTGTGTAAACCAAGGAATATCAGCATCTTTCTCTCCTTTATTTTCTTAACTGCAAAATTCTTTCCTTATCTCTCTCTACATCTCTAAATCTCAGTCGCTAACACCATTCATGCTTCGGACACCCTGGATCCAACTGGGGCTGGACACTAGTACCTACCTGTCTGACTCCAGAGCCCAATTTCTGAGGAAAGCTTTTCCTTCAAGAAATGTTTTGGCTTCTGGGAGAGTGAGGTTCACCTGTTTCTAAAGTTCATTGTCAGCTACAGCAATGCTGGCAGCATAACAATTTCATGACATACACATCACTCCCAGCTCTGAGTTTCCTACAAACCGAAGCTCCCATAATATTGAGAATGTAGCTAAGTGTGGGCTGAGAAGAATATAGCCTGTACTGATCTTGTGCTCTTGGTAAAATGCAAGTGACATCTTGAAAGATCTTTCAGGTCCTGAGATAATATATCTTTGCATTCTGAGCAAGGAAATCTGTTCTCAACACTGAACTTTTGTTCAACTCATCTTGAAAGCCCCAATACCCTAGGGTTTCAAAAGATAATTATCACTCTGGCACTCCCTAAAAGTTGCCAAGTTGATGTCATGGTTATAATCAAGCCTACCAGTATTCCTCCCTTTTGGACTCTTTTGAAATTTTCCAGGATGTTCACCTCCTCACCCATCCATCTTGCAGTTTCCCATGCATGATGTGCTGATTGTTGTCTTCACAACAATCCCATACCTCTCACCACCCACTCCAAACACACACAGCATTTTCAGAACTTCTGATCATTTTTCAAAGAACACTTCCTCTGGGATTTAGGACCCAATCTGTTTCCTTGACTTTTTCAAACAGTGAAGCACTTCTTTTACAAACTTGGGTTCGATCTTTTTTTTTTTTTTTCCTTAGGATGTATCCCACTGATCTGATTCCTCACTGGTTTATTGTTCTCTCCTAATTAGACCATGGATTCCTTGAGAGCATACTTGCCTTTTAAAATTCTGTATCTAAGCATCCAGCTCAGTTCCTGGCACACAGTCTGTCTTCTGAATGAAGAAATTAAGGAATAAACAAATACAATGAGTGACTTAGAAAAAATCATTTCAGTTCCCAGCAAGATTCAGAATACGGATCATTATTGTCCTCACAACTTTTTGAGGACAAATTGATTATCACAGGTTCAAAAATTTTGGCAAAATTATAGAAATAAAAAGTATATCGGTAACTGCCAGGGGAGTGGGAGGACAGCACGGAATATAAAGGGACATGAGGGAACTTTTGGGTGTGATAAAATGTTCTATATCATGATTGTGTTGGTGGTTATGTGACTATACATATTTTTCAAACTGTCTCAAATTTCACACTTAAACTTGGTGAGTTTTAATTTGAGTAAATTATATATTAATAAAACTGAACCAAAATACTCTAGATGCTCTCTTATTAATCAGTTGATGAGGAGAAAGTAGTTTAGAAGAGTTGAGGAGGATGAGCTTTGAGTTTCAGGATCCAATGTATTTCTCCTGACTCTAGGTTATAGGCCATCTCTGGATCTGTGAATTTTTTCTATACAGAGTAGAGATTCTGATCACAATAATATCTGTTAAAGTTTTTAAAATGCAGCCACACCCATTATCTCTTTGGAGCCTCATATCCTGAGAGGGCAAGGCCTCATATTATTGCCCCTATTTAACAGAGTCAGAGAATAAGTCTCAACTTGATCTTAAACAACCTTAAGATTAGCTAACATTAGCAAAACCAATATTGGACTTGGGTGTCTTGATTATCAAGTCTGTGTTAAGTATACTACATCTAACTGTATTATCTTTCTAGTCTTGGATTTTAAAGCTCCTTTCTTTCTGAGAATCCAGACCATTTGATGTAAGCCATTTTTATTACTATTATTACTCTCGTGAAAAGACCAAGGATAGACCAGGACTACAAAAACAATTGCTTAAGTATTTCAAGTATTGTGAATGCCATAGAGTTCCCCAAGGCTTTCTTGGTGACTACCATCATTCCTTTTAATCATTGAATCTGGACACTTTATCCTGCCAGAACCACCTCCCTGGGTTTCATTTCCTGAGGCCTTACAAAGTCTGGCTTCCCCAAAGCAAGGGCCTTATCACACATAACTAGTTATTGCCTTTGAGCATACAAAAACTATTGACTAGAAGTATGCTGATCATTTGTTCTCTGAATAAAAAGATGACCAGCATGGAGATCTGGCTGAAATGAAAACAGATGTTCAGATTTGTCTGATGACCTTTGTATTTGGAGTAATGAATCAATTTGAATCGGCCCAAGGAACTCAAGTGAGGGAAGACTGGCAAGAAAGGAAGTGAGCAGAGGCAGCAAACAGAAGGCAAGCCAAGTGCCATAAAACTTTTTCTCTGGGCCACACTTTGCAACTGCCAATCTAACAAAACAAAATAAAACTCTCAACTTCATGACACCTCTCCCTGACCAAGAGTTTTTGTCATGAAACAGACTTGAACTGCTGTGACTAGATATCTATTTCTGAGCAAGAATATTCAAGTTGGAGGGTAATGATTAGTGAAAGTTAAGTCACCAGACCAGATATCTTTGAAGATTGCATCCTTAGCTATAATTTCTCACCAGGGTTTAACCACAGAGCTGTAGATACTTGTCGCTGCATAAACTGACTCATGGAGACATACAGACATAATAGAAAACAGATATCGGCACACATCTCAAGCAAAAATTTGCAAATTAACAGGCCCATAGATACAAATACATACCAAAAAGTATCAAATGTCAAAATACTCAAAGATTAAACTCAGATAAAAAGATATTGATATAGAGAGATATAGATATATAGAAAGAGAGAGACAGAAAGGGGGGCACACACAAACAAAAACTTCAGTTAGAAAAATACATTGTAGTCATACTCAAGGACAACCATACATGCATAAAAGAAGTACTCTAATTCAGATATGTAGATGGACAAAGATGCATATATTTTAATAAGTATATGTGAATAAGCATGCACATGCACAGCGATGCAACAAGAAAAAACTACACTTACTGCACTCACATAAGTACTCAACAGACACGGATATGAACATATGGAGGTAGAGAAGCCTCTGAACTCCTAAGCGTCAGGTATTATATCTGCATTTATAAAACATCTTCTCCAAGGAAATGCATATAAACATGCCACCCATGTTTAGGAATCCAAAGAATATAATAAAAGTAAATCAAATTACATATGCTTTAAAAATCTCACAGTCCACATCCAGTCTGCTAGAGGAAAGACAGCCAAATACATTGGCAGCAGTAGGGTGTGTGGAAGTCATAAATGTGTTCAATTTATCTCATAGGAATATTAACCTCAGGGAGAAAAGGTTAATGGTCCCATTTTTTTTCTTTTGTAGTCATAAAATAAAACCATTTTAAAACCATTTAAAAAATTGTCTTCATTCCACATACTGGAAGCTCTAATATTTGCAAGTTGTCTAATAAAAAGAAGTCTTAGAGAAAGTAAATGGTCTTGGATGCCCAGTAAGTTCCAAAGGAACTAAGAAAAAAGATCTTACCTCATTAATATGATCAGTTCCTGGTCCCTGAGGCTTCAAGTATCCACCAATGTTCTTGCAGGTTTCTAGTGTCTTGGAGCCCTGGTCCAAGTTATCTGTGGTAAAAGAATACCCTTTAGATTGAATACCGACCGCAGCTTCTTTTAGAGAGGTTCTGGCTGCTGCTCAACCTAGTATACCACTCAGAACCACCAGAACGGAGGTGAGTGAGGCATGGGAGGTAAGGTTATGCTCAAGTGATTCCAGTAATGGGGAGAAATATCAGAAACAGAAAATTTTTTTAAAATACCATTTAAAAATCACATAAAACTATGCAGAAGTAAACTTAACCAAGGAGTTGAAAGACCTATACTCTGGAAACTATAAAATACTAATGAATGAAATTGGAGACGATAAAAGGGATGGAAAGATATACAGTGCTCTTGAACTGGAAGAAGTAATATTGTTTAAATGGCCATACTCCCCAAAGCAATCCACAGATTTAAAGTAATCTCTACCAAAATACTCATGACATTTTTCACAGAACTATAACAAATTATCCCAAAATGTATGTGAAGTGAAAGGTGCTCAGTCATGTCCTACTCTTTGTGACTCCATGGACTATACAGTCTATGGAATTCTCCATGCCAGAATATTGGAGTAGGTACCCTTTTCCTTCTCCTGGGGATCTTCCCAACCAAGGATTGAATCCAGGTTTCTCACATTGCAGGTGAATTCTTTCCCTGCTGAGCCACAAGGGAAGCCCAAGAATACTGGAATGGATAGCCTATCCCTTCTCCAGTGGATCTTTCCAACCCAGGAATTGAACTAGAATCTGCAACTGAGCTATGAGGGAAGCCCTCCCAAAATGTATATGGAACCCCAAAAGATCCTGAAGCCATAAAACTAGTGAAATATTGCCATTTGCAGCAATGTGGGTGGACCTAGAGAATAATATACTTAGTCTAATAAGTCAGAGAAAGAATGTATTATATGCTACTGCTGCTGCTAAGTTGCTTCAGTCGTGTCCGACTCTGTGCAACCCCATAGATGGCAGCCCACCAGACTCCTCTGTCCCTGGGATTCTCCAGGCAAGAAAACTCGAGTGGGTTGCCTTTTCCTTCTCCAATGCATGAAAGTGAAAAGTCAAAGTGAAGTCACTCAGTCGTGTCCGACTCCGAGCGACCCCAAGGACTGCAGCCCACCAGGCTCCTACGTTCATGGGATTTTCCAGGCAAGAGTACTGGAGTGGGTTGCCATTGCCTTCTCCTTATATGCTACTATTTACAGGTAAAAATCTAAAAAAGGAAAAAAAAAAGTAAATCAATATGCAAAACAGAAACAGACTCACAGATATAGAAAATAAGCTTGTGATTGTTAAAGAAAAGAGTTAGGGGAGAGAAATAAATTAGGAGTGTGAGATTAACAGACATACATGGTCTGACAGACATGGTATGAGCTTCAGCCTGGCCCTAACAAATTTTTCCTGTTTTTTTTTTTTTGCTGTGAGATTAAAAAGCAGTATAAAATCTTGTTGTTTTTTTTTTTTCCATAAATGTAAGTTTATGTTCCACATAAAGAAACTTAGTGGGAGAATAGCAATGCCTGAAGAGCCTGGTGCTGTGCTCTTGATGTGGTGAACAAGTCTGTGATGGATGATGAATGTGTTTTCCTGAATTGCTATCACTCCGATGATGTACTCTTCTTTCCTCCTTTATTTGGTTAAAATTGTAGAATAATTTTTTTTGCCTACACTTTTCCTAATATTTTTTGATGATATAACTCTTCATCCCCCTGCCTACCCAAGAACCTCATTCTTTACTAAAGCTTGTTATTTTGGTATATTTTAGTAGGGTTCAAAACAAATATGTACCAGTATAGTTGTCATTTTAACTCTTATATATATCATTGACTTGGCTTACAATAGTTTTATGATTTTAATCAATTATATAGGTCATTTGGTTATCATTTATAAAAGAATAATGTGAAGCTAAAGTAATTGCTAAGCTCAGAATGGAAATAAAATCTTCAAGAAAAGTAATTGCCTCTGCTTTATTATGTGCCCAAAATAAATACTGGAAATACTCAGGCACTGAACTTGGGGTTAAGGGCACTGTTGTTTTAATCTAGTGTATTTGCTTGGAGGAGACAAAATGCAAAAATGGACTGCTAAGTAGATGTTAAAATGTTGTGAAATAGTCTATATTGCTACTGTTTGGGAATTTACCTATTTATTGGCTTCAAAAATGAAAATTTTAATAACATAAACTATTATATATAGAATAGATAGGCAATAAGGATATACTATGTAGTACAGGTAGTTATACCTATTATCTTACCCATTACCCATAATGGAATATAATCTGCAAAAATACTGAATCGGTATGACATGCCAGTGAAACTAACATAATACTCTGAATCGACTACACTTCAGTTAAAAAAAAAAAAAAAGAAAACCTGTAAGAGAACTCAGGTCTTCTAACACCTGGTTCAGTCATTAAGCAAGGTTAAAGGATACCTTCACCACAGATATACTAAAATAATAGATAAAGATACATTAGCTTGTTTTTATCTTGCTGCAGCCAGTGTCTTGGTTAGCATTGCTTACAACTGCCCCAGAGCCATTTAACTGAGTGGCATTAGGTTCTTCTTGCTATACCTTCCAACACTCTAGATCAATATGAATCTAAAGTCATCCCTACTGGGAGGGATAGATCCTCAGTGGGAAATTATTTGATTGTCATTGCCAATTCAGAGTCAGTCAAGCTTTAAGAGGTTTGAGCACAGCTCAGCAAATAAGTGGGTTGATACGCATAAGGGTAATGCTTTCATAGGGTCTGCTCTGGATTTCTGGCCCTTTCA
>SJYC01145139.1:0-12122 GCA_006408675.1 Madoqua kirkii | reverse complement strand
CTGGCTTGGAGAATTTTGAGCATTACTTTACTAACATGTGAGATGAGTGCAATTGTGCAGTAGTTTGAGCATTCTTTGGCATTGCCTTTCTTTGGGGATGGAATGAAAACTGACCTTTTCCAGTCCTGTGGCCACTGATGAGTTTTCCAAATTTTCTGGCATATTGAGTGCAGCACTTTCACAGCATCATCTTTCAGGATTTGAAACAGCTCAACTGGAATTTCTTCACCACCACTAGTCTACCAGATACTTGGGTTTTATTTTATAGCATTATAGATCTTTAATGACCTTAAAAACATTAACTCAAAACTAAACAATTTATACATTTATTTTATTTAATATTTATATTTACCTTCATTTTTATCCTCCCAGGTGTGCTATCTTTTCTTATAGAATAAAAGTCAAATTAAACTGACACTTAAAAAACTCATGGACATGTCCAAATACTTCTAAGTGCTTTGGTTTGCTCAACTTTTGAAATGTCTACTTTAATCTACATAAAAGTAATGTTGTTCAGAAATACTTTTTAGTATATACTCCTAGCCTGTTTCTCCCATTTTATTTTCAATTACAGCTGCTAAGTCACTTCAGTCATGTCAGACTATGTGTAACCCCATAGATGGCAGCCCACCATGCCTGGGATTCTCCAGGCAAGAACACTGGAGTGGGTTGCCATTTCCTTCTCCAATGCATGAAAGTGAAAAGTGAAAGGGAAGTTGCTCAGTCGTGTCCAACTCTTTGCGACCCCATTGACTGCAGCCCACCAAGCTCCTCCATCCATGGGACTTTCCAGGCAAGAGTACTGGAGTGGGGTGCCATACCCTTCTCCGATTTTCAATTACTGTGTAAAGAAAATGAACAGGTAGAGAGCATTAGGATTTATACCTTTTGAACCTTGACATATTTAGCACTCTAGGTGAAATCTACATAAGCTTTTTTAGGATTTGATTTTAAATATTAATCATGTAAATACCAGCTTAGTGTAAAACTGGTATTCTATATTGAGGCAGCTCCTCATTCATCTTTTCTGTTCAAACAAATACTTTTCTTGTAAAATATTACTTGTTAAAAATTTAAAAATTCATGATTCACGAAATTAGAAGGAATAAAATCTTCCTCTCACTGGTATATAGCTTATATCTTCATAGCAGTGGATTCTGTTCTAATTAAAAATTTTATACCATTTTATAAGAGGATGGAGTTCCATTGTACGTTCAAAGTTTCTACCCATTTTCACCTACTTCATGAAGGCTTTGATGATATACAGTATCTTCTTCCCCTTCTCAACTTATTTTACAGTTATAATCTGCCTATCTTTGAATCATAAACCCTGATCTGATTCCGTAGCTATTGTGCAAACATTTTCTTTGCTTTGCCTCCTCCTTTCCCTTCCACTGAAGCTTCTCAAGACCATAGGCCATGTGGCAAATTTCTTCATATTGTGTCACAGTACCATTACTCAACAAGGTACAGAACAAGTGATTGAAATATACTTTATGTTTTGTGTAATTATCCCATTTCCACAACAAACTTCCTTTGGTTATAACATTAAAAAATACCTTCTGAATTAACTTAGGGTTTTGATGAATGTTTATTACAACTAATTTTATGTCATAAAAACAAATGTGTGGGGCAAACAGCATTTAGGCTTTAATAGGGATTGGCATAAGTAATTGTGACTCTGGCAAATATCATGCTGCCAGTCTCAGAGAAAACAGCTGGCAGAGAACCAACAAACAGAAATTTTCAGTATTTTTTCCAAGGGTAAATCTAGGGTGAATTAAAGCTCTGAAGTCTACCAAAACAGGAATAACTAAAACATGTAAATTATATATATATTTTTTCTTCCTGTCAACTAAATAGGCATGATTTTAAAGCATGATTTAATCCAAAAAGCAGATACTTTTCCCTTACAATACTAAATGGAACCAACTGGCTCGTATAGTACTTTTTCCCCTCTGTGGTTATTGGAAGTGACAGGTTGAAAGAAGTAAGAATTATAATTTCAGGACATGGCGGTAGATGCAGAGAACTGAGTTCTAATCTGTTGGTGAAAACAGGAAAAAAATAGAGAGGGAAAAAAAAGGACTTGGGAGAATATTGGCATTGGAAGCAATGATGTCAACCAGAAATTATATTATACAGTGATAATACTAAAAAGCAAGTATTATAAGTTCCTAATAGCTCTTCAGCATGGACCTAAAGGACTGTTATGAACTAAATCAATTACTATTCAATAAATTTGTTAGATGTTTGCTATCACTTAACTACCTTCCTATAAATATATAAATCCCTTCCTCAAAGAACATAAGATGTGGCACATACTTCTCATATGGTGGCCTAAGAAGCTATACTTGAATTTGTAGACCTTTCTGGATAGGCCTACGGATTTTAGCTCTCAGCTTCTTATTTATGTCTGTATTTGTACCATGTAGCTTACTGCCAACTACTCCACAACTACCTTTTTGGCATTTTTATATACAGATGTGAAATAGTCAAATAGGTCAAGAATATATAATTTTCTAGTTGGAAAAATCCATCACTCTGACCCCACACTGATTTGTATTACCTAGATGTATGATAAAATAAAAGTAGTATAAACTTTAAGCTTTCTTGTTCTTGAATTTTTAAAAGATTTAAATTAAACCTATGTAAAGGTATTTCACTTTATTCCTAGCATATAACAGACATTCAATAAATGGAATTGATTGTTATTAGCAACTAACTTAAAGCATTACAGTATTTGATATTACAGTGAAAAAGATACTTGAAATTCTAGCTCAGTTCAGTTACTCAGTCATGTCTGACTCTTTGCCACCTCGTGGACTGCAGCATGCCAGGCTTCCCTGTCCATTGGCAACTCCTGTAGCCTACTCAAACTCATGTTAATCACATTGGTGATGCCACCCAACCATCTCATCCTGTCATCCCCTTCTCCTCCTGCCTTTAATCTTTCCCAGCATCAGGGTCTTTTCCAATGAGTCAGTTCTTTACCATCAGTTGGCTAAAGTATTGGAGTTTCAGCTTCAGCATCAGTCCTTCCAATGAGTATTCAGGACTGACTTCCTTTAGAATGAACTGGCTAGATCTCCTTGCAGTCCAAGGGACTCTCAAGAGTCTTCTCCAACACCACAGTTCAAAAGCATCAATTCTTCACTGCTCAGTTTTCTTTATAGTCCAATTCTCACATCCATACATGACTACTGGAAATTCTGAGTCAAAAAGAGGGTTTTATAGTCCAGGTATATCATGCCTTCAGGTTTGCTTTGCTTCCCAAATCCAAAGTCCCTAACTAGAATCACATTGTGACAAGCAAGCTGAGTCCTTAATAGGAGTTTTCTACATTGATTGGTAAAGGAGCATATTGCTGATCCTTTTCATGAGGCCAACTGTCTTGCTGTTCAAAATGTCTGCACTGTTTGTTAAACTCACGTTATGCAAGGCTCGAGCTGAGAGGCTGGAGGAAGACTCAAGGGGCTATAGGAACTGCATACACATTTATTCTCTCCTGGCTATCAAAGTGGACAGAAACACAGCCTTTCTCCTGGCTCACGTAGCAAGCATTGCAGAAACCACAACATAGCATAAAGTAGCATAATACAATACATAACATAATACATAACACAATCATGATGCTGCACCAATGTAGACGTGATGCAGTAGTAGCCAGGGCTTTCACAGTAAAGTTCTTACAAACTGCACAAAATAGCGCATGACCAAGCGAGTTCCTCGTGATGCGCATGTGCGGTACTATAAGTGATCTCAGCTGTTACATAACCATGCAAAGTCATTGTTTACAAAACATGGAGTGAGAAGGCCTAACCACACCATCTTGGCTAATTTGCCTTTTCCCTACAAGGAGCTAAACTCTTCCTTACAAAGTTTGAATTATCAGTAAGAATCTTACACACTTTGAATTCACAAAATTAGCTTTCATACAGAATGAGGCACTTATTACACACCAGTCAGAATGGCTGTGATCTTAAAGTCTACAAGCAATAAATGCTGGAGAGGGTGTGGAGAAAAGGGAACCCTCTTAACACTGTTGGTGGGGATGCAAACTAGTACAGCCACTATGGAGAACAGTGTGGAGATTCCTTAAAAAACTGGAAATAGAACTGACTTATAACACAGCAGTCCCATTGCTGGGCATACACACCTAGGAAACCAGAATTGAAAGAGACACGTGTACCCCAATGTTCATTGCAGCACTGTTTATAATAGCCAGGACACAGGAGCAACCTAGATGTCCATCAGCAGAAGAATGGATAAGAAAGCAGTGGTACATATACACAATGGAGTATTACTCAGCCATTAAAAAGAATGCATTTGAATCAGTTCTAATGAGGTGGATGAAACTGGAGCTGATTATACAGAGTGAAGTAAGCCAGAAAGAAAAACACCAAAACAGTATACTGACACATATATATGGAATTTAGAAAGATGGTAATGATAACCCTGTATGCAAGACAGCAAAAGAGACATAGATGTATAGAACAGTCTTTTGGACTCTGTGGGAGAGGAAGAGGGTAAGATGATTAGGAGAATGGCATTGAGACATGTATAATATCATGTAAGAAATGAATCATCACTTCAATACTTCCCATCACTTCATGAGAAATAGATGGAGAAATAATTGAAACAGTGTCAGACTTTAAAAGACTCTTAATCTTTGGAAGAAAAGTTATAACCAATCTAGACAGCATATTCAAAAGCAGAGACATTACTTTGCCTACTAAGGTCCGTCTAGTCAAGGCTATGGTTTTTCCTATGGTCATGTATGGATGTGAGAGTTGGACTGTGAAGACGGCTGAGCACTGAAGAATTGATGCTTTTGAATGTGGTGTTGGAGAAGACATTTGAGAGTCCCTTGGACTGCAAGGAGATCCAACCAGTCCATTCTGAAGGAGATCAACCCTGGGATTTCTTTGGAGGGAATGATGCTGAAGCTGAAACTCCAGTATTTGGCCACCTCATGCTAAGAGTTGACTCATTGGAAAAGACTCTGATATTGAGGGAGATTGGGGGCAGGAGGAGAAGAGGACGACAGAGGATGAGATGGCTGGATGGCATCACTGACTCACTGGACATGAGTCTGAGTGAACTCTGGGAGTTGGTGATGGACAGGGAGGCTTGGCAGGCTGCAATTCATGGGGTCGCAAAGAGTCAGACACGACTGAATGACTGAACTGAACTAAACTGAAGAGAAAAATTGCCAGTCTAGGTTTGATGCAGGATACAGGATGCTTGGGGCTGGTGCACTGGGATGACCCAGAGAGATGGTATGGGGAGGGAGGTGGGAGAGGGGTTCAGGATTGGGATCTCATGTACACCTGTGGCGGATTTATGTTGACATATGTCAAAACCAATGCAGTGTTGTAAGGTAAAATAAAATTTAGAAAAAAGATATTAAGGATGCCATTAAGGAAAATTACAATTTGAGCATATATTCGAGACCTTGTGACTGATGGCAATAGACTGTAAATAAGCTGAAAGGTTTTAGGGCTACATATATCCTATTATTGTATTATATATCAGGATTACAATAGTGTTAATAAGAAACATAGGGCATTCTAGGGTGTAATTTGGATTTCATTATGTAGCTAAATCTAGTGTGGAATGTATAATTGCATTTATGTTTGGGTGCCAGGAATCCCATGTTGTTTTGTGCTGCATAAGCCAAAATACTGGAGTTCTATATATGTACTTGTTGTTGCTCAGTTGTGTCTGATTCTTTGTGATCCCATGGATGATAGCATGTCAAGCTTTCCTGTCCTTCACTATCTGCAGTAGTTTGTACAACTCATGTCCATTGAGTCAGTGATGCCATCCAACAATCTCACCCTCTCATCATCCAACCTTCTCCTCCTACCCTCAATCTTTCCCAGCATCAGGGTCTTTTCCTGTAGTGTAGGCAAGAGGAGGAGGTGACAAGGATGAGATGGTTGGATGGCATCACTGATTCAATTACAACTCATGTCCATTGAGTCAGTGATGCCATCCAACAATCTCACCCTCTCATCATCCAACCTTCTCCTCCTACCCTCAATCTTTCCCAGCATCAGGGTCTTTTCCTGTAGTGTAGGCAAGAGGAGGAGGTGACAAGGATGAGATGGTTGGATGGCATCACTGATTCAAAGGACATCAGTTTGAACAAACCACAGGAGATAGGTAAAGACAAGGAAGCCTGGTGTGATACAGTCAATAAGGCTAGCAAAGAGTTGTTCATATCTGAGCGACTGAATAACAACAACAAAAGGCTTTCAAAGACTCAACAACAGCAACAAAAACAACAGTGTTGAGTGTTTGCCATATATATGATAAGCACTCTTCTGTGTGCTTTATCTGTGTTAACTCATCTACCATCACTGGGACTCTGTGAATTAAGTCTTGTTATCTATATGTCAGTGTTCTCCAAAGAAATATAATATATATATGTATGTATGTAAGTATGTATGCAAGAACAAGAGGTCCCACAGTCTGCCTTCTGCAAATTGGAGAACCAGGAAAGCTTGTGTGTAACTCTACTGAGTTACATAGTTCAAAGGCATGAGCATGGGGTAAGGGAAGAGAGGTAGATGTTGTGAGTTCTTGTCTGAGTCAGAAACTCCAAGAAACAGGAGTGCCAAAGTTCAAGGACAGGAGAAAATGGAAGTTTCAGCTCAAGTGGAAATTAGCCCTTCTTCACCTTTTGCTCTATTCAGGAGGCTGGATGATGTCCACTTGCCTTGGTGAGGGAGCTGTTTATTCAGTTTGCTACTTCAAATGCTAATCTCTCTGAAGACACATTTAGAAACAAGGTCTACCAGTTATCTGGCATCCCTTCGCCCAGTCATGTTGGCATATGAAATTAGCCATCACATAATCTGAATCTTACTTATGAGTAAACTGGAGAATAGTGAAGTTAAATAATTTCTTCAAGGTTTACCCTTAGTGAAATAAACATATTTTTAAAGATTTTCTAAAATTTGATGTATTTTGAGTGATAGGATAAATTTTAGAAGAAAAGTTCTGTTTCTGATGGAATGCACTGCATGTTTATCTGTACTTATTTCAAGGTTCGTGGGCTCCCCTGGTGGTAAAGAATCCACTCGCAAAGCAGGAGACATGGGTGTGGGTACAATCCCTGGGTAGGGAAGATGCCCTGGAGAAGGAAATGGTGACCCACTCACTCCAGTATTCTTGCTTGGAGAATTCCAGGGACAGAGGAGCCTTGCAGGCTATAGTCCATGGAATCAAAAGAGCTGTACACAGCTTAGCGACTAAACCACCACCACCATCATCTATAGATTATTTTCTTACTGTTAGATTTTTAATTAAATTTGAATTGCAAATTATATCATAACAACTACAAATTTTCTCAGACCTTATCTAACTTTAAGAGACAGAAGAAGCGGTATCTTCTGGTTGCCTCTAAGTCATTCAGAAAATACAGATTACTGAAGAGAAAAACAATACAGCATGTCATTTACGGAGACTGGCAGACAGGAGTCCCCTAAGAAGCTGCTAACTGAGATATGATTTAAGATTCCTGAAGCAGCTGCCTGCCCAGGTCCATTGCCTATCTCCACAGGAAGGGGTCAGGTGACCTCTCTTTACCAGGAGATGTCTCTTTCTGTTATACACGTTTCTCAGAATTAGACCTAGTTATTCACAGAACTCAGTGAGAGAAAATGTTATCCTATCTTTAAAATTCACATTTTATTTTCCATGATAAATTTCTTCCCATAATGACTGACACTGGAAAAGTCAACTTTCTGTTGAGGAAAGTCCAAATTCTATCCATAGGTACAGGGTTTGCCCCACATCTCAAACAAAGAATCACACAGTTATCACACATGGACCTCTGCTCACAATAGTGCTCTTATATAAATAAAATACAGAAATTATAAGAAAAGACAATTATGCTGAAATAAATGGACCTTTAAATTAAGCTTTAAATAAGCAGATTATACTCTAGGTGTAATTAAAATCATAATTCCAAAGGAGTTACAGGGTAAACAGTATTTCAGAATTTTTACAGAAATTGTAATTGAATAAATTTGCATCAAAGAAATTGCTTTTGGTGACAAACTCACAGTTGCTGCTAATAGTTCAGAAGTTAGTGAGAACAGGGAATAACATTATTTTACTTATAATTTTCAACTTGCCCTTAGCATTTCATTTGCAAAACTCTTTCATGTTTTGAGGCTTTCTTTCTAGGTTATTAACTCCAGTGTAGAGACAAATAAGAAGATTTAAGAGCAGTCATAAAGGGGACCTTATCATAACTGTTTATATTGAGACAAAAAGTTAAGAATAGCAAAGTTTGTTTTAAATCATTAGAACAAGGTAAATAAACTCTGCATCTCAAAACTCCAAGGAAACATACTATTCACACAAAAGCATATTGTAGGAGAAATAGGAATCAAACAAAAATGAAATTTGGTTAATTTTGGAGTGAAGAGGAGAGGTTTGGGACATTACATGCACTTGAAACTCCACTGGAGGAAAAATTCAGATCCACATGGAAATTTAGGGAAAAAATTTGGAAAATGAAAAACTGTTTGAAGGAAACCAATTATATTAAAATATATGGGGCCTCAAAAAGAGGCCAATTGAGTTAATCTTTTTTGATCCTCAAAATACAGAGTGATTTTAACTAACATCTGGGTAAAATAAACAATGTGGTGATGAACATCTTTGTATAAAACCCTGTGTACATCTGTGTATGATTTCTTGGGATATATTTCTAGAAGCAGAATTTCTAGTTCAAAGAATGTAAAATATAGAGGAGTGAATAGCATCATGATCATAAATCTCCCAGTTAAAGAAACAAAGACACCTGACAGACACCTGCCTTCAGGTTCCTGTCTCCATTGTACCTTCCAGTGTTTGCCACTGGACCAACTTTGCTGGTTTCTTCCCTAAAGCAGCCATGTCTATTAACACGGCCACTCCAACTTCTGCAGGAGAGTTAAAATTTAGCTGGGACTGAGCACCTGAAAAGCAGCTGACACTGAAAACAAAACAAGTGACCTCACTGTAAATACTGTGAGAAAGAATGCTTAACAATGCTAGCTGAAAAGTTAATAGGAAACATTGTTTCTCCCAAGGTCATGCAGGAGCTACAAAAGGACAGAATAACTGCTTCTATGTAACTCCAGCATTCTTAACAATGATGTTCACAGACCCACTTTACTATACTCATATAACACCCAGTATACCCAAATGCTAAACCATTCTTACCTCATGGCAGCAAGCAATATCTACTTAATATTCACTTTCCTAATCTTACCACAGAGTTTCCCAGTGGTAAAGAATTCACCTGCCAATTCAAGAGATGTAGGCTCTCAGGCAGCCCCCAGATGGATAAGAAAGTTGTGGTACGTATACACAGTGGAGTATTACTCAGCCATCAAAAAGAATACATTGGAATCAGTTCTAATGAGGTGGATGAAACTGGAGCCGATTATACAGAGTGAAGTAAGCCAGAAAGAAAAACACCAATACAGTATACTAACACACACATATATATATAGAATTTAGAAAGATGGTAATGATAACCCTGTATGTGAGACAACAAAAGAGATGCAGGTGTACAGAACAGACTTTTGGGAGAGGGAGAGGGAGAAGGCGGGATGATTTGGGAGAATGACATTGAAACAGGTATAATATCATATAAGAAATGAATCGCCAGTCTAGGTTCGATGCAGGATACAGGATGCTTGGGGCTGGTGCACTGGGATAACCCAGAGGAATGGTATGGGGAGAGAAGTGGGAGGGGGGTTCAGGAGTGGGAACTTATGTACACCCGTGGCAGATTCATGTTGATGTATGGCAAAACCAATACAGTATTGTAAAGTAAAAAATAATAATAATAATAAAAATTAAAGAAGCATCACTATAAAAAGAGAGAGAGAGAGAGAGATGTAGGTTCAGTCCCTGGGTTGGGGAGATTCCCCTGGAGAAGGAAATAGCAACTGACTTGAGTATTCTTGCCTGGAAAATACCATGGACTGAGGAGTCTTGTGGACTACAGTCCATGGAGTTGCAAACAGTCACAAACGACTAAATGAGCACACACACAGTCTGACCACAAAGATACAATTGATTTAAACTGCCCTTAGTCTCCACCTCAGAATCCCTCAGAAGAATCCTAAACCATTCAAAAAATGCTTCCCTCCTTCCTCTTGTCCACTGGCATTCCGTGGTTCATCTGGGTTGCCCTCTTCATTGTATAAGGTCAATAAATATCTGTCCTATTTAGTGCTTAGTGGGTCTTTGGTGTTAGCAGTTCACTCAGATTGTAATTTGTCATCAAGCACATTCACGCTTCCCACTGACTCAGACACCCACTGCTAAACTATGGAATCTCCTCTCACAACAGACTCCTCTCCTACACTGCCTCTACCGATCACTCTCCAATACTGACCCCCTGCTTGCCCTTATCTCTGACTTCCATGACTATATTAGATTATTGAGGGGCTGTTTGTCAAAGCATTACCTCTACTCTCTGATATCATGAGGGTTTTTGGTTTTTTTCTGCTATAAACTACTCTAAAATGCCTACTTGACATCTAATCTTAACTATCTCACAAGCACATAAAATTTAACATGTCAAAACATTAAGTCTTTGACTTCTCACCTAAAATCTATTTTTTTTCAGTTTTTTTCTTTTTAGTTTCACTCTATACAAATAGTTTAACTAAATGCTTGATGTTTTCCCTCTTTTCATGGGTTTCAATCCATCAACAAGTTCTGGCAACTCTAGCTCAGCAAGATAGATTTGAAACATCCTTTGTCCCCATCTTCATAGCTACTGAAGTTGTCCAAACTGTTATTATATATTACTTGCTCTTCCTTGTGAAGTACTTAATTGTGCTTTCAATTTATTTTGGTTATGTCATGTACAGATTTTAAATTAAAACAGATTTATATATTTATTTTTAATTACAGGAACTATAAAGCTTTTTTCCTTTATGTTTTAATTAACATCTCTTTGCTAGGTACTTTGATAGGCACTGAAATACATGATGAAGCTCTCTATTTTCCCTGTCCAGAGGAGAGTGGAGAAACAGACAAGGAAATCTAGGCTTAAATATGAGCAATATGAGAAGACAGGGGTAACACGAAAGTGTGGGGATGTATGTGAAAATATAATAAGGATATGCATAAGGATCCTTGTCATGAAGCTAATGAAGCTCAAGCTGAAGGACCTTTGGCTTACAAGAGCCCATTTCAAAGCCCCAAGAGGGGATTCTAGAAATCTGTTTTCATGGTCATATGTTTTTGTGAAATGTGCAAGAGTAAGATACTTTAACCACAATTGTAAAGAGTACTGTCTTTTTCCACTCAGACCTCCCTCAGACGCAATCTTTCATCTAAGGTAGCATTGCAGTGGCCACAGTCATTTTGAGGGATCTGGTAAAAGGAAGTCGAGTTGGAAGTATATTTAGTTTTGGCTTAGTGGGATATATTTTTGTGGTTCACAGTATTTCAGTGTATACTTATATTCCTGCAAGCCATCGTCCAGCACTAATGACTGCAAAGAATGTATTTCCCCTTCAATATGCCACGCCACCCATCTTTCAGATATAAAAGGACTATTGGTTGTATCACATATGTCAGGAAATTTAGCAACTTTAAAAGAAACTTGATAAAAGCTTTACCGTATTTGGGAAGGGTCATAAAAACTTTCTGGACATTATGAATAACAAATTGTGAAGAAGAGAATTTTTTAAACTGCTGCTAATAATTTTAAAAAGGTTCTTAATTATTTTTCTATTCTTACTACTGAAATTTTCATCACAACATTACTGTCATATGAAGAAGCAATCAAGGAGGCTGATACTTGATTTTTTAAAAATTATCATAGACTCCTGACAGCTAACACAATTATCATTTGTATCAGTATTGTGATATTTATAGCCTGTGATGACTGTTTTTTATTATTTTTTTAAATTCCAGATTACTGTGATTACATCTAAAAAAAAAGTAATGGAGGAGAGGGCAAGAGACCCAAATGTCATTATTTATTTATTTGTTAGTATGAAAAACTTAAACAGAATGTAATATTGTTCTATGGGATAACAATTTGAATTTATTCTTTTGCTTCTTTTAGTCTGCCCTTTTAATTATTG
>SJYC01145135.1:0-19325 GCA_006408675.1 Madoqua kirkii | reverse complement strand
TGGGAGAATGGCATTGAAACATGTATACTTTCATGTAAGAAACGAAGCACCAGTCTATGTTCAATACCGGATACAGGATGCTTGGGGCTGGTGCATGGGGAAGATCCAGAGAGATGATATGGGGTGGGACGTGGGAGGGGGTTTCAGGATTGGGAGCTCGTGTACACCTGTGGCTGATTCATATCAATGTATGGAAAAACCAATACAGTATTGTAAAGTAGAATAAAGTAAAAATAAAATTAAAAAAAAAAGAAAAAAATAGAAGTTTAGGAGAGAGTTTGGGCTAGAAATGAAAGAGTAGGTTGTCATTAGTTTATATGTAATAGTTGTAGAGTAGGGGTTTCCTGGAATAGATTACAAAATCAGAGTAGTAACAGCACCATATGTTAAATATTTATTATATGGCATTCATAGTTGTAAGTATTTAATGCAATAAAAACAACCATATAAGAAAACTAATTCCTTTTTTATTACTGGGAAAACAAGTGCCAGAGGGAGAAAGCTACTTTTCACAGGTCCCCTGATAAGCCTGTGCCAGAGCCAAGATTCAAACTCAAGCTTTTCTTAATTCTAGAACATATTCTGCCTCTTCAAAACAAAAAAAAGTAGTTCAGTTGAAGATAAAATTCATTTAGAGGCTGGCAGATGAAAAGAATCCCTGAAAATTAATGATAAGAAACAGGTATATTGGTTGAGGTAAACCAAAGAAATGTGGTATCATGGGATTTAATATAAGAGATTCAGGAAGTAGTTACCAGTGGCAAACACCTCAGGAAGTTCAAAGACGAGAACAGAAAATTGCCTGTTGGATTTATCCACAAAGAGGTCGTTGCAAACTTTGGTGAGAATGAAGACTGTGGTATACAAGATATTGAAGCTGATCACTGTAAACTGATAAATAAAAGAACTCAATAAAAGAGCAATGAGGACATAGAAACAATTAATTCAAGTTGTCAAACCATGATGGTGAAGTGAGATGAAGGACATTTGTTAGATGTAGCATATGGTAGAAGGATAACATGAGATAGACTAGATCAGGTACAGGTGCTAACTGGAAAGAGTAAACATCCAATGATGACTTTACAGAGAAAGGTTACATTTTATAAAATAATGTTGCTGAGAGAGCCCATCATAGCTTTGCATTAGAATTTTGTCCTTAGACTTTTATAAAATAGTTTTAAATATTTTTTTTCTGATTGTAAATGTAACCTGCCTCCTTTAGAAAATTTCAATACAAGCATGTGCAAATTAGAATATAAAAGTGCCCTGTAAATTCAAATTTAGCACAGGATAACTGTTTTTGAAAACCATTTATTCTTTCAAGCTTTAAAAAATGAACTGATAAGCATATACATCTATTATGTAAAATAGAATTATAAACCTCAGTGTAAAGAATATATTTTTTCACTTTTACATAATATATTGATATATATAGAGAGAGACATCTCTCTATCTTAGTACTAGAAAGCAACTTCAGTTTTTAAAAGTCTTCCTAGTATTTTTAGTCTCCTCAGTAGCCATACTATTCCATTTAGGATATTGCCTTAGTTCGTTTGGACTGCTATAATAAAAATACCATAGACTACCCAGGCTTAAAGGGCAGAAATGTATTTCTCACAATTCTGGATGCTAGAAGTTCAAGAACAAGACAACAGCATTCGTGTGTTCCCACTTCTTGTTTATATATGGCTGTCTTCTCACACGGCAGAAGGGTCAGGGAGCTCTCTAAGGTCTCCAATCCACCTGCTAATGCTGGAGATGCAGGTTGGACCCCTAGTTCAAGAAGATCTGAAGAAGTTTTTTTAAAAGTCTTCCTAGTATTTTTAGTCTCCTCAGTAGCCATACTGTTCCATTTAGGATATTGCCTTAGTTCGTTTGGACTGCTATAATAAAAATACCATAGACTACCCAGGCTTAAAGGGCAGAAATGTATTTCTCACAATTCTGGATGCTAGAAGTTCAAGAACAAGACAACAGCATTCGTGTGTTCCCACTTCTTGTTTATATATGGCTGTCTTCTCACACGGCAGAAGGGTCAGGGAGCTCTCTAAGGTCTCCAATCCACCTGCTAATGCTGGAGATGCAGGTTGGACCCCTAGTTCAAGAAGATCTGAAGAAGTGAATGGCGACCCACTCCAGTATTCTTGCCTGGAAAATCTCATGGATAGAGGAGCCTGGAAGGCTACATCCATGGGGTCACAAAAGAGTTGGACACAACTTAGTGACTAAATAATAACAACAGTCTATTTGACCAATTCCTTAATAATTAAAAGATGGAAAGATTACAATGTTCTGCTTTTTAAAAACACAATAGCTATATTATCATCCCTCTTTTTCATGGAGTATATTTCTGAAAAATACAATGATAGGCCCAAAGAACAGGAAGATTTTAATTGTTAATATTTTGCCAAATATCCATAATTCTTATTCCTACTATCAGCCCATTGTTGGTGAGAATTTCCCCCAAGGGATGGGTGAATAGGAATAAAAGATATTTTGAATGAAGACATGATTTCATAAATTGGGCAAAGAAAGCTAAGAGACTGTCTTGTCCATTCCCATACTCCCCTCATCCTCCACCGTATTTTCTAATTTCTTTGAGAAGTAGAGGCCAAGTTTCCTACTTCGAGGAGGCTGGAAGAGATGCTATAGGGATTTGAGGAGGATGGAGCCACTGAGAAGAGAGGAGGAGACTTGAATATGGAAACTATGGAGGAAATTGGCAATGTTAATGCCCCATTTGATATCAAAGGTCATGAGAAATTGTGCTCACATTAACCTTCCTGATTATGTGATCTTTTTTCTAGAAACCTTCTTTATCAGAGCAGAGAATGTAGCCAAAAAAGTTCATCCAGGTTGAGATTTTGTTGTGTCAGCATAGCCGAGGGGCAGAGAGCTGAGGAGGTAGAACTGTTGGACTACGGGATTCTGCCTGGAAAAGAAAAGGAAGACTCTCAAAAGTGAGTAAATAGATTTAGGGGAAAAAAAGTTAAATCTAAATTTAGATTTAGAGCATTTACTGGCTGGCATTTTCCAACACTGTCTATACTGTTTCTGCTAGAAATATCTATAGCATATTTCATTATTGTTTACATACTTGCCTTTATAAAACTGTGCTTTTAGAAACATCCATACAAAATTGAAATAATCAATTTACTAAATGACTGTTGGATCCCTTGGCAAATCAGTAATTGAATTACCCCCTTGTCCATGTATGTTTCTATTTCTAGCCATTTGGTCATGATATACAGACAGAATGCTTTGTGTAGGCACAGCAACATTGCAGTTGAATATTGGCAAACTTGCAAGAAAAAGGCTTGTTATACACATATAACTAAAGCTAAATAATTGTATTATAGAATCCAGAATAATGGAGATTTTATTGCTTAATAAATTTATACAACCAGATTTTTATAGATATCTTTGAGAGTCATCAGCAAGTACCCTTTATAAATTGCCATACAAAACTTTCTTCTGATCAAATGTAATTCATAATATCCAGTATCCCATGAGCTCCTTGAATTTTCATGTGAGGAAAAATTGTTTGAGGTTACACATTATTTTGCTTAAATATACTACAGTTTATATGAGCTATTTTTGTCCAACGTCTACCTGACAACTTTTTAAAAAAATTAAAAACTATTAAGACTTCACAATATAACTCACTATGATATACTTTAGCTTGATTTCTTGCTCAAATGTGGCATCAATTCACACTTTTATGAGTTATCCTGTTGAATACATAATCAGGAATGTAAGTTCAAATTCATGTTTTTCTCTCTTAAGAAATAAATTCTATTATATTCTTTACTCACCTCTTTGTGAAAAAAATCCTATTGCTCTAATTCATATATCTGAGAACTTAAGAGAAATTCACTAATATTTTATTCATTCTTAAAAATAATGTCTGAAAATTTAGTGGGTTTTTCTCTGGAGGTGATATATAGTTAGTTCATTGAGAAGGGTGTGAAATATACTTTTAAATATCCTTGAGGAGAGACTTGTTTTCAAAATGCCTTCCTTTAAAAAAAAAAAACAAGAACAGAAATACACATCAATCAATTGATTATATACTGCCTAGAGTTCTGCAAGGGTTTGGGAGCACAGTGATGTCCATGACAGATGTGATCCTTTTCTCATCTTGTGTTATAGTCTAGGTGGAACAAGGTGCTATTAAGATGGGATTGAATGTTGCTAAATCATACACTCTGTGAGGTCATGGATAACTCTGCCAGTTGAGAAGGAAAATTTATACTAGGAATATGTATTTATCCTTGGCCTGTCTCAAGTGGAATGGGTTTGTTCTAAACCATTTGCCTTCAGGTGTCTAGATGTTGTTCTCAAGGGATGAAACCATACCAAGGACTCAATGTTGGTCTTTACTGCCAGCACATGAGACATTCAGCAATGGCTAAATCACACACATCAGCACAGATGAAAGTGCCTGTGGTTGAGAGAATATGCAGAGCCTCCTTTCCTGCCAATATGATTATTCTCTTCAAGAGCCCCTGTACTAAGACTGAGGTGGCCAAGGTCAAAGGCTGGCTGATATCCACTGGATACGTTATCTGTTTTACAGAAGTGACTTTTGATAGATGTTTTCCAGTGGAAATTGACATAAAACACAAATATCTGCAAACTTCACACAAATATCTGCAAACTTAGATTCCACTCACATAGATCCATCCATATTCTTTCTCCCTGTACTCTTGTCTTTAACTTTTGAATCTTGTTCATTTCAGGCCTCCTAACCAAACCATCTGCCACTGCCTTTGAGTCTATGTATATCTTTACCTCAGATATTTCTCTCTTCATACCAAGTCAGTGAACCAGGTATATTGCTAAAGTTCTGTCGACTGGGAAGATTTACTTTCTTCTTTTTCAGGGACTGCTTTGAATAGGGTTCGGTTCAGTTCAGCCGCTCAGTCATGTCCGTGTGGCAACTGTCCATTTTTAGGTTGCATAAACATATTGGCTGACCAATGCAAAAGTGAAATGTGAAAACAAAAGTCTCTCAGTTGTGTCCAACTCTTTGCGACCCCATGGACTATACTACAGTCCATGGACTTTTCCAAGCCAGAATACTAGAGTGGCTAGCTTTTCCCTGATCCATGGGATCTTCCCAACCCAGGGATCGAACCCAGCTCTAGCACATTGCAGGCAGATTCATAAGCAGGACCAATGTATAACCAATGATAAATATCTTCTTCTTCCTCCAACAGAGTCAAACTTTAAATCTTTGAGGGTGGCAATAATTTCTCCCATCAACTTCAAACGCAATATCACTTTTCTGATTTACTGTCTTGGCCATATAGAAGCAGGAGCAGTTTCATAATATCTCTTAACTCAAAGTTTAAGAAGTCAATGTGAAGACTCTTCCAGCTTCCAGATATATCTATCATTTGTACTCAGGGTAGACCAAGACCCTCTGTACTTACTTGAGATGGAGTTGCACTAGAGCCCCATTTTATAATAATAAAAAGTTATAATGAGATTTGGAGTCTCCTAATATCAGTGTTAGTCCAGACTCTGTGTGCAATAGCCCTCAAAAAATCTTGGTATTCGCATTTTACTCAAGGTACACTTGGTCTGGTAAATGGCCACAAGCCCTGTTTGAAAGGATGGATATCAGAACTAAATAGGCTTGCTATTATTGCTAGTGGGTCTTTTTTTTTTTTTTCTCTTGGAAGTACCTGGTTTCCTGTTCAATTGATGGGATCTGGGTTTGAGAACTTAACTTAATGTGATTTCTCCATTGTAATTACTGACATGAGCCTTCAGCTTTCCCTTTCTTGTTTTTATAACATATAAGTAAAGCTTTGGGCTTCCCTGGTGGCTCAGAGGTTAAAGCGTCTGCCTCCAATGCAGGAGACCCGGTTTTGATACCTGGGTTGGGAAGATCCCTTGGAGAAGGAAATGGCAATCCACTCCAGTATTCTTGCCTGGAGAATCCCATGGACAGAGAAGCCTAGTAGGTTACAGTCCATGGGGTCACAAAGAGTTGGACACGACTTCACCTCACCTCAAGTAAAGCAGCACTCTTGTTAGATCCCTGTGTCTCTTTATCCTGAAAGCACAATTGTCTATCAGCCATTGCCACAGATTCCTTACAGGTTAATAAGACCTTTTAATTGCCATTTTGGCTTTGCAAAAATATTATTATGATATTAATAAACATAATCATTACAGTAAAATATGGATAAATACCTTCAGTTGGCTTATGCCATCTCTCTCTTTTTTTATATTAAAGTTAGACATGTAATGTTAATATGTGTATACATCCTGAGGAGGCAAGCATTGTTTTATAAAGAATTTGCTTCAGGTGAGAGTTCTGTAAAATTTCCAAGCAATGGGGAACATTTTTCTCTATTATCAAGAGAGAAGGGGCCACCTTTACCAGCCCAGAAGGTCTGGGGGAATTGAAAGATTCCATGAACTTAAATGCATCCACTTATACATCTCTAACTCTAGTCTCAAAATCTCAAGCCTTTCATATTAGGGCCCTGTCTTTATGAAGAAGCACCCTTTTTAGTTCCACAACTCTCAAAATCAAATCTGATTTCTGATTTTCAGCAGAATCTGCTCTCCTGTTGTAGAAAATAAAAGTCTCCTTAAATACTGTCACTGACAACTATTAGCTTTTATACTATAATCCAAGTCTGTAGTTGTCTGATCTGTGTCTATCTTATTCTTCCATTAGAGTATCTGTCTCAATTAATAAAAGCCAACTAACTCCATATCACCAGATATCAGGCTGTAGAGCTACTGAATAAGTCAATGAAACCCCTATTTATACCGTATTCCACACTACCACTGAGGTTTTGATGGTTAGCAGACGGCAGGATGTCCTGTCATTCTACTTAATGTTAGCATTGCCCTGCCTTTCAATTGGGCTTAAGTCCATCATTAAATTAAGATCCTCTAGAAACTTGAAGGAACTTCCCTGTAGCTCAGATGGTAAAGAATCTGATTGCAAGCAGAAGACCCAGATTTGATCCCTGGTTTGGGAAAAGACTTCTGGGGAAGGGAATGGCAACCTGCTCCAGTATTCTTGACTGGAGAATCCCCACGGACAGAGGACCCTTGTGGGCTACAGTCAATGGGATTGCAAAGAGTTGGACATGACTGAGTGACTAACGCTACTGCTGCTAGAAACTGGGGCTTTCCAGGTGGCACTAGTGATAAAGAATCTGCCTGCTGATGCAGCAGATGTAAGAGATTTGCTTTCAATCCCTGGTTGGGAACATGCCTGAAGTAAGATATGGCAAGCTGTTCCAGTATTCTTGCCTGGAAAATTCCATGGACCGAGGAGACTAGTGGACTACAGTTCATGGGGGCTGCAAAGTGTTGGACATGATTGGATTACTGAGCACCATTACACAGAAACTGACCTTGATCCAAGGAGTTGAGGGAAAGCAACTTATGCAGGAGGAGATATTAGACTCCAGCAGTAAAAGGATAGACAATTGAGAGATGGAGCCAATCAGAGAGTTACTAGGCATGCTATCACTGTACCCAATTGAGACTCAGTTCATCCTACCCTAGGCATGAGGGAGATGAGATATTTATGCACCAACTCATGCAGGTTGCTGTTCCTGCTAAGTCACTTCAGTCGTGTCCGACTCGGTGTGACCCCATAGACAGCAGCCCACCAGGCTCCCCATCCCTGGGATTCTCCAGGCAAGAATACTGGAGTGGGTTGCCATTTCCTTCTCCAATGCATAAAAGTGAAAAGTGAAAATGAAGTTGCTCAGTCCTGTCCAACTCCTAGCGACCCCATGGACTGCAGCCCACCAGGCTCCTCAGTCCATGGGATTTTCCAGGCAAGAGTGCTGGAGTGGGGTGCCATTGCCTTCTCCGGGGTTGCTGTTAGGAATGATAATGCCAACTTCCCAGTACTGTCTTCCTACTCACATGCAGGTTAAGCAAGCTCTTGCAGCTAGAAAATGACATCAAGCAGAGTCCCTGGGGCTTCCCATGAGATTTGATTGATTTATATGGGAACAAAAAGGAATTGGTATAGCCATAGGACACTGACCTTGTGTGCTACAAGCAAAGATACTGGTGAAGCAAGGACCCTGAGGAGTTGAAATAGGAAAGTCAGAATACAGATGCATTGTCTTTTCATGGGTCAGTCATTCCTTACATTGTTAACAAAAGTTAAACGGGACAGTCTTTATGCAAATACAAATAAATTTATAGGTTTGATATCATGTCATCAACTGCTATTTGTTTTCTACTGGAAATAAGTATTTATGCTCAGGGCATGTGAAGTTAGAATATATAAGATTTTAGGAGATTGGAATATTTTTTAAAGCTGCTACAGAGGAGGGAAAGAGCTAACAGAAATAATAGGAACAAAACTGAATTGCTAGGCAGTTTCACAGAACAAACTGAGAATAGTCACCATCATTATAGTTTTCCTCTGCAAGCATTAATACCTCAAGCTGGTTCAGGCTTTGAATATAGACATGCTGTTGGGCTTTGTATAAGTGGGTTGATGAAAGCCCACAGAAACAAAATATTGCCAAAGGAATGGATTCTAATCCAATATAATTCAAGTTCAGCAGAAAAAATGTAGGGACACCTACATGGAACCTAATAGAATTAAGATAAAAGTTTTCAGTGCAGGCATATATCTAGTGTGTTGGGCACACTTAAGAGCCACGTGAGTCACAAATAACGGATTAAAATGATGTTACTGTGATTACCGTGAATAGGAATTTCACTGGAACAAATGTGAACAATTCAAACACAAAAAGGTAAAACATTCTTTTGCATGCATGTTCAGTCACTAAGTCATGTCCAGCTCTTGTGACCCTGGGACTGTAGTCTGCTAGGCTCCCCTGTCAATGGGATTTCCCAGGCAATAACACTGGAGTGTGTTGCCACTTCCTCCTTCAGAGGATCTTCCTGACTCAGGGATCAAACCCTCATCTCCTGCGTCTCCTTCATTGGCAGGCAGATTCATTTTCACCGAGCTTCCTGGGAACCTTCATACATATTCTTTACAGATGACTAAAGTCCTTCAAGAATTTAGCATAACACAGGAAAAAAAACCAAAATGGATTGTGTATCTCAAAATGAGTATAAATACTGAAATCAACTTGATTCTCTTTAAATTTGTATGTACATATATATTTCTTAAAAATTTAACATATTCATTAGTGTTCACTCATTCACTACAGTGGATAGAGGGACAAATAAGAGGGTTTCATTATGCTTTTGTTGTGCTGTTGGTAAAGAAAAAGTGTTAGTCACTCAGTCGTGTCCAACTCTTTGTAACTCCGTGGACTGTGGCCTGTCAGTCTCCTCTGTCTATGGAGTTCTCTATGCAAGAATACTGGAGTGGGTAGCCATTCCCTTCTCCAGGGAATCTTCTCAACTTATGGACCAAACCTGGGTCTCCCACACTGCAGCCAGATTCTTTACCATCTGAGCCACCAGGGAAGTGCCGCTTGCCAGTGCAGGAGAAGTAGGAGATGTGGGCTTGATCCCTGGGTCGAGAACATCTCTTGGAGGAGGGCACTGCAGCCCACTCCAGTGTTCTTGCCTGGATAATCCCATGGACAGAGCAGCCCAGCAGGCTACTGTCCATAGGGTTGCAAAGAGTTGGACATGACCAAAGCAACTTAGCATGCATGTAGGTACATATGTAGCTTAGACAGTATCTGGGATCAAAAAGCCTGAGGCACAACGGGGAGGAGTAAATATAGTCTGAAATTGTGGACCCAGAAACACATGAAAGTATCTTGAAACTGGTAACTGAGCAAGGTTTGCGATGACAGGCCAAAGAAAATATCATAAATAAGGTATCATCTAGTATTGGACTGCTGTGTCAGAGAACAGTCAAAAGTCAGAGGACTCAACAGTGACAATTCAAGGCAAGTCAATGGGTTAAGCTAGGGAAGCCAGCATGCAGGTTTTAGGCAATGTTGTGAGAGGAAAGAGGAAAAATCTTGGAAGAAGGCCAGATGGGAAATATGAAAACAGAACATGTCTAGGAAGTGAAGGGTAAAAGAATGAGTCATATGAATGGATAGATGGGTGTCAAGAACACTGTCAAGGTTTTTCCATAGACCTTGACTATGAAGCCAAGCTCTGCTTCAGCTGGAGACTGCAGACATAGTCCTTGCTAGAGCTGGAGATTGTCCAAGGAGGGTCATTGCATACTCATGAGAGCAGGGGACTGGGTGTCTGGGAGGATTAGAAATGTGAAGACATAGAAAAGAACAGGTTTTTACAGGTGAGATATGATGAGTGAAAATGGAGTTTTCTGAGTTTAAGATGTATTAACAGGAATTGAACTTAAACCAATCCAGATTTGGAAACAAAGAGAAGCAGAGGCACTGTTTAGAGGATTTCAATAGGAAGCTCTATAGCCACATCAAAGGCAACATTAAATTCTGGAAATCTTCAATAACAACTTTAAGATCAGTGCCAGATCTAACAGAATAACCTCTTTGCAATATTGAATAATAAAGAAGGATTACTTATCATTTTAATTCCCAGGGAATATACAGTCTGGAAACTAGACATCAAGTTATAAATGAACAGCTAAGATTAAGCAAAGTGACCAGATGTTACAGTAAGGGAAGTTTCCTTGAAATGAAATCTCTGAAGCCAAAGTTCTCCGTCCAGAGTCTGCAGTCCTTCGTGTTTGTAGAAGGAATTCAGGTGGTCAGTGAATTTGACCTAACTTTTACTAATTTTCTGACTGGAATTTGCTGTTTCCTTCAATCATGAATATAGGCAATAACCAATAGTAATAAAAGCAATATCTATGAATAGTTGAAATCACAGATATTTTTAAATCCCATTAAATTTGTTGCAGACCTCAAAATATCTTTAATATTAATCCATACTGTTAGGTAAAGATGACCAGGACCCCAAAAGAGTTGTTAACAGGCTTTACTGGGGAAGCGCTCCCGGGCGGGGTTCCCAGACCCAAAGGAGGCAGGTCCAGGAAGTCCAAACACGAGACTGCCCTAGAAGTTTGTTTATATATGCACGCTGCGGAGGGATGCCAGGTTAGCAGAAGGGGTTTGGATAGGTTGACTGTTTGCGGAGGCAGGGCTGATAGGTTTGTCTATGCGGCTGGGGCGAGGAGGCTCTGGCAGCGAAGTGTGCTGTCATTGGTCCCCAGGATCCGGAAGCCTCCCTCCATTAGGGACTCCCCCGGCCAGCAGGAGAGAGGAGGGGCGGCTCGTCATGGCAACCGGCCAAGTGTGCTGTCAATGGGGACCTTCTCGCTGGTGGGAGGGAGAGGAGGGGTGGCCCATCATGGCCCCCGGGGTCCGACCTTACACATACTTCAAAACTGCAGTGGTTTTCTTTGATCCATTACTGGATCACATATAGAAATTAACATATAAATACATATGACTATATCACAAAGATGCTTTTGTGCAAAATTTGATAACAATATTTTAATATATCTGTTTCATCTTATTTTTTATATGTTATTTTATGCATTCAAAAATATTTTGAGAAGTCTAGTGCCTTCACAGATTTCTTGTATCAGTTTTCCAGAGCTGACCTAACAAAGTATTATAAGCTGAGTAGCATAAACAATAGAAGTTTATTGTTTCATAGTTCTGGAGGCTAGAAATCTGAGATCAAAGTGTTGTCACTGCTGGCTTCTTCTGAGGACTATAAGGAAGAATCTGGTCCATGGCTCGCTCTTAGTCTCTAGTGGTTTTCTGGAAATATTTGACATTCCTTGGCTTCTAGATAAATCATTCCTATCTGCCTTCTTCCTCACATGTCCTCCTTCTTGTGTATGTGCCTCTTTCCATATTTCCCCATGTTTCATAAGGACTACAGTCACTATTGGATTAAGGCTCGCCCTGATGACCTCACCTTTACTAGATTGCCTCAGTAAAAATCCTATCTCCAAATAAGCTCACATTCTGACATACTAGAGGTTAGGACTACAACATATATTTTAGGGTGGACATAATTCAACACATAGCACTTCCAAAGGGTCTATTCAGTTCAGTTGCTCAGTCATGTACTACTCTTTGTAACCTCATAGACTACAGCATACCAGGCTTCCCTGTCCATTACCAACCCCTGGAGTTTACTCAAACTCATGTTCACTAAGTCAGTGATGCCATCCAACCATTTCATCCTCTGTCATCCCTTCTCCTCCTACCTTCAATCTTTCCCAGAATCAGGGTATTTTCAAATGAGTCAATTCTTCGCATCAGGTGGCCAAAATATTGGAGTTTCAGCTTCAGCATCAGTCCTTCCAATGAATATTCAGGACTGATTTCCTTTAGGATGGACTGTCAGTCCAAGAGACTCCCTACAGTCCAAGGGACTCTCAAAAGTCTTCTCCACCACCACAGTTTAAAAGCATCAATTCTTCAGTGCTCAGCTTTCTTTAGAGTCCAATTTTCACAACCATACATGATTACTGGAAAAACCATAGCTTTGACTAGACAGACCTTTGTTGGCCAAGTAATGTCTCTGTTTTTTTTTTAATATGTTGTCTAGGTTGATGAGAGCTTTCCTTCCAAGGAGTAAGCGTCTTTTTATTTCATGGCTGCAGTCACCATCAGCAGTGATTTTGGAGGCCAAGAAAATAAAGTCATTCACTGTTTCCATTGTTTCCCCTTTTATTTGGCATGAAGTGATAAGACCAGATGACATGATTTTAGTTTTCTGAATGTTTTAACCCAGCTTTTTCAGTTTCCTCTTTCACTTTCATCAAGAGGCTATTTAGTTCTTCTTCACTTTCTGCCATAAGAGTGGTATCATCTGCATATCTGAGGTTATTGATATTTCTCCTGGCAGTCTTGATTCCAGTTTGTGCTTCATCCAGCTCAGCATTTCGCATGATGTACTCTGCATAGAAGTTAAATAAGCAGGGTGACAATATACAGCCTTGACGTACCCCTTCCCCGATTTGGAACCAATCTGTTGTTCCATGTACAATTCTAGCTATTTCTTCTTGACCTGCATACACATATCTCAGGAAGCAGGTCAGGTGGTCTGGTATCCCCTCTTTAAAAATTTTCCACAGTTTATTGTGATCTACACAGTCAAAGGCTTTGGCCTAGTCAATAAAGCAGAAGTAGATTTTTTTTTCTGCAACTCTCTTGCTTTTTCCATGATCCAATAGACGTTGGCAATTTGATCTCTGGTTCCTTTGCCTTTTCTAAATCCGGCTTGAGCATCTGGAAGATCACAGTTCACATACCGTTGAAGCCTGGCTTGGAGAATTTTGAGCATTACTTTGCTTGCGTGTGAGATGGGTGCAACTGTGTGGTAATCTGAGCTTTCTTTGACACTGCCTTTCTTTGGGATTGGAATGAAAACTGACCTTTTCTAGTCCTGTGGCCACTGCTGCATTTTCCAAATTTGCTGGCATACTGAGTATAGCACCTTCACAACATCATCTTTTAGGGTTTGAAATAGCTCAACTGGAATTCCATCACCTTCACTAACTTTGTTCATAGTGATGTTTCCTAAGGCCTACTTGACTTCACATTCCAGGATGTCTGGTTCTAGGTGAGTGATCACACCATCATGGTTACATGGATCATTATAATATTTTTTGTATAATTTTTCTGTATATTCTTGCCACCTGTTCTTAATATCTTCTGCTTCTGTTAAGTCCATACCATTTGTGTCCTTTATTGTGCCCATATTTGCATGAAAAGTTTCCTTGGTATCTCTAATTTTCTTGAAGCAATCTTTAGTTTTTCTCATTCTGTTGTTTTTATTTATTTCTTTGCATTCATCACTGAGGAAGGCTTTCTTATCTCTCCTTGCTATTCTTTGGAACTCTGCATCAAGTGGGTATATCTTTCCTTTTCTCCTTTGCCTTTCACTTCTCTTCTTTTCTCAGCTATTTGTAAGGCCTCCTCAGACAACCATTTTGCCTTTTTGTAATTTTCGTGGGGACGGTCTTGATCATGCCTGCTGGACAATGTCATGAACCTCTATTCATAGTTTATCAAGCACTATCTACTAGATCTAATCCCTTGAATCTATTTGTCACTTCCACTGTGTAATCATAAGGGACTTGATTTTGGTCATACTTGAATGATCTGGTAGTTTTCCCTACTTTCTTAAATTTAAGTCTGAATTTGTCAATAAGGAAATCATGATCTGAGCCACAGTCAGCTCCCAGTGTTGTTTTTGTTGACTTTATAGAGCTTCTCCATCTTTGACTGAAAAGAATATAATCAATCTGATTTTGGTATTGATCATTTGGTGATGTCCATGTGTAGAGTCTTTTCTTGTGTTGTTGGAAGAGGGTGTTTGCTATGACCAGTATGTTGTCTTGGCAAAACTCTGTTAGCCTTTGATGGAGAGTTCTGACAAAATGAGAAGGGAATGGTAAACTACTTAAGTATTCTTGCCTTGAGAACCCCATGAACAGTATGAAAAGGCAAAAAGATAGGAACCTGAGAGATGAACTCCTCAGGTCGGTAGGTGCCTAATATGTTACTGGAGATCAGTGGAGAAATAACTCCAGAAAGAATGAAGAGATGGAGCCAAAGCAAAAACAACACCCAGTTGTAGATGTGACTGGTGATAGAAGTGAAGTCCAATGTTGTAAAGAGCAATATTGCATAGGAAGTGGAATGTTAGGTCCATGAAAAAAGGTAAATTGGAAGTGGTCAGACAGCAGATGGCAAGAGTTAGAAATTAGCAAACTAAAATGGACTGGAGTGGGTGAATTTAACTCAAATGACCATTATATCTGCTACCATGGGCAAGAATCCCTTAGAAGAAATGGAGTACCCTTCATAGTCAACAAAAGAGTCTGAAATGCAATACTCAGTTTCCATCTCAAGGATGACAGAATGATCTTTGTTTCCAAGGCAAACTATTCAATATCATGATAATCCATGTCTATGCCCTGACCAGTAATACTGAAGAAGCTGAAGTTGAATGGTTCTATGAGGACCTACAAGACCTTCTGGAGCTGCTGCTGCTGCTGCTGCTAAGTCGCTTCAGTCATGTCCGACCCTGTGCAACCCCATAGATGGCAGCCCACCAGGCTCCCCCATCCCTGGGATTCTCCAGGCAAGAATACTGGAGTGGGTTGCCGTTTCCTTCTTCAGTGCATGAAAGGGAAAAGTGAAAGTGAAGCCGCTCAGTCCTGTCCGACTCCTAGCGACCCCATGGACCACAGCCTACCAGGCTCCTCCATCCATGGGATTTTCCAGGCAAGAGTACTGGAGTGGGTTGCCATTGCCTTCTCTGCTTCTAGAGCTAATACCCTCCAAAGATGTCCTTTTTATCTAAGGGACTGGAATGCAAAAGTAGGAAGTCAAGAGATACCTGGAATAACAGGCAAATTTTGGCCTTGGAGTACGAAGAGTGTACAGAACATAAACAAGTAAGAATACTATTCTAAACTTACATGGGCTTGGAGGAACCTAATACATCTTCAGGTTTGGCCCTGCTGGTCACATAGAGACTCTGCCCCAAAGGCTACCTACCCCACATGGAGTTTGTTTGTTTGCTTTTATTTCCTCCTTCAGGCGCACTACTTGTGTACTTTAAAATGGCTGACTTCCTAGTGAACCATGAGGGAAAAGAGTGATACCACCAGAGAAGAGAAAAGGGAAAGATTGTAAATTCCAGGGGCCCAGTGTTAGGAGGGGAAATCCTTTCTAATCTCCACAGGTGGTGGCAGCTGAGTAAATTACCTAGTAAGCAGCTGTAACACATTACTTTGCAGTTATCCCCAAAGAGTTCCAAGAGCTTGTAAGCAGCTAAAGATAAAAGGCAGCCCTGCTAGAGAAAGAGCTGCTTCCTTTGCAATCTTACAGTGTTTGAGGAAATACACCTCATAGGACAGCCATCCCTTTCAGTAAGCCTTAAAGTACAAATAATCCCCTAGTTATGCAAGTCTCTTATGCCTGAATATATTGCCTACACATAGGAGACAGTCCAAGAAATTTCACGGGGAAAACTAATATAATGAATCTTATAAATAAATTCTGTAATGAATTTGCCAAGGATTTCCATACTAAATATTATGATTGCCTACTTAAATCTTGGCAACAAAATGTGCAAATGGCAAACATTTAGTAGGTGCCTACTAAGTGTCAGACACTGTATTGTTCCTTTTACAAGAGATCATCTCCACAACTATCCTAAAAGGTAGGTACCATTACTAACCTCATTTTACACAGGGGAAAGATGAGGATCAATAATCCAACAACAGTGTGTACTTGGACTTTAGCTTCCAGTCCAAAATAAACATTTTCTCAAATAATGTGTACAAATCCGATGTCTACTAAGTCTTCTCCCTTATCTTCCAGGGACGTCATTCTTTAATTACAGGGTCTAACAGAAATTTTCTGTCACTTGCATTTCCCCTCAGCATTTTACCACTCCTGGCTACCTGCTCTAGTCTAAGTGTCATCATCTGGAAAGGATGAAACAGAATAAGTAGTGATGTACCTGTAAATGATTAGCAACTGGCTTTCTGAGGCACAAAAGATATGATCTGTAGTGGTTGCCATTTTGTGGTGTCCGTAGTCTCAAAATGTACAATTTCAATCTACAAACATGATGTGGCTGAATTCTTAGCTTGGAAGATATTTGCAGAAACTAGCCTTGAGCCAAGGAGTTGAGGGAAAGCAATTTATGCAGGAGGAGATATTAGACTCCAGCAGTAAAAGGATAGACAATTCAGAGAAGGGAGCCAAGCAGAGAGTTACTACGCATGCTATCACTGAGCCCAATTGAGGCTCAGCTAATCCTATGCTAGGCATGAGGAAGATGAGATATTTATGCACCAACCCATGCAATCACTAAATAAGGATTGCTGTTAAGAATGATAATGCCAGCTTCCCAGTACTGTCTTCCTACTCACATGTCTTTTCATACTGTTTACTGGATTCTCAAGGCAAGAATACTGAAGAGGTTTGCCAGTCCCTTCTCCATTTCTACTAAGTCTTCTCCCTTATCTTCCAGGGACGTCATTCTTTAATTACAGGGTCTAACAGAAATTTTCTGTCACTTGCATTTCCCCTCAGCATTTTACCACTCCTGGCTACCTGCTCTAGTCTAAGTGTCATCATCTGGAAAGGATGAAACAGAATAAGTAGTGATGTACCTGTAAATGATTAGCAACTGGCTTTCTGAGGCACAAAAGATATGATCTGTAGTGGTTGCCATTTTGTGGTGTCCGTAGTCTCAAAATGTACAATTTCAATCTACAAACATGATGTGGCTGAATTCTTAGCTTGGAAGATATTTGCAGAAACTAGCCTTGAGCCAAGGAGTTGAGGGAAAGCAATTTATGCAGGAGGAGATATTAGACTCCAGCAGTAAAAGGATAGACAATTCAGAGAAGGGAGCCAAGCAGAGAGTTACTACGCATGCTATCACTGAGCCCAATTGAGGCTCAGCTAATCCTATGCTAGGCATGAGGAAGATGAGATATTTATGCACCAACCCATGCAATCACTAAATAAGGATTGCTGTTAAGAATGATAATGCCAGCTTCCCAGTACTGTCTTCCTACTCACATGTCTTTTCATACTGTTTACTGGATTCTCAAGGCAAGAATACTGAAGAGGTTTGCCAGTCCCTTCTCCATTTTAAAAAGCAAAGACATTACTTTGCCAACAAAGGTCCATCTAGTCAAGGCTATGGTTTTTCCAGTAGTCATGTATGGATATGAGAGTTGGACTGTAAAGAAAGCTGAGTGCCAAAGAACTGATGCTTTTGAACTGTGGTTGGAGAAGACTCTTGAGAGTCCCTTGGACTGCAAGGAGATCCAAACAGTACATCCTAAAGGAGTTCAGTTCTGGGTGTTTACTGGAAGGACTGATGTTGAAGCTGAAACTCAGGTATTTTGGCCACCTGATTCTAAGAGCTGAATCACTTGAAAATACCCTGATGCTGTGAAAGATTGAAGGCAGGAGGAGAAGGAGATGACAGAGGATAAGATGGTTGGGTGGCATCACTGACTCAATGGACATGAGTTTGGATAAATTCTGGGGGTTGTTGACAGACAAAGAGGCCTGGTGTGCTGCAGTCCATGGCGTTGCAAAGAGTCAGACATGACTGAGTGAACAGACTCACGTGTATGTAAAAGGTCCTAAATGCCACAAGAAGACAACTGAACTTGTGTGATATCTATAAGGAACTACATCAAAATAACAGAATACACATTATTTTCAAACACAAAGGGAACATTCTCTAGAGTAGACCACATCAGTCAGTTCAGTTCAGTCACTCAGTCATGTCTGACTTTTGGGACCCCATGAATCACAGCACGCTAGGCCTCCCTGTCCATCACCATCTCCTGGACTCAGACTCACGTTCATCGAGTCTGTGGCCATCTAGCCATCTCATCCTCTGTTGTCCCCTTCTCTTCATGCCCCCAATTCTTTTAGTGACTGCAGCCATAAAATTAAAAGATGCTCCTTGGAAGCAAAGTTATGTGACAAACCTAGACAGCATATTAAAAAGCAGAGACATCACTTTGCTGACAAAGGCCCATATATTCAAAGCTATGGTTTTTCCAGCAGTCATGTGCAGATCTGAGAGTTGAACCATAAAGAAGGTTGAGCTTTGAAGAATTGAGGCTTTCAAATTGTGGAGCTGGAGAAGACTCTTGAGAGTCCCTTGGAATGAGCAGAGGTCAAACCAGTCAATCCTAAAGAAAAACAACCCTGAATATTCATTGCAAGTAGTGATGCTGAAGCTGAAGCTCTAATACTCTGGCCACCTGACGTGAAGAGCTGACTCACTGGAAGACTTTGATGATGGGAAAGACTGAGGGCAAAAAGAGGAGGAGGTGGCAGAGAATGAGATGGTTGGATGGCATCACTGACTCAGTGAACATGAATGTGAGCAAACTCTGGACGATAATGAAGGGCATAGAAGCCTGGAGTGCTGCAGTCCATGGGGTGGCAAAGACTAGAACACAACTCAGCCACCGAACAACAACAACGAAGACAAGACTAAACGATATCAGAGAACCTTCAGCACCAAGGTCTGTATTCTTGTGACTTCCCTTTCTGAAGCAAGTCAATTAATTAAACACTCCCACTTTGAGTCTCAGATTAATGAAAACAAAAGAAGACTTCTTCAGGAATGCACTGGCAAGATTAAAATGCACTCCCACAGAAACATTCTCAAGCAGTGTAAATTAACCCCTTTATTCAGTGGCAGGTATTAAAGGCAAGACAGCTATGCAGAGAGTATACATGTGACTTTGGTAGAAACAGATTGGTGACTGATCCCCTATACATAAAAGACTAACCTTCCTCACATGTCATAAAGCAAGGGAGGCCCTGAAAAGGAAAATAATTACTCTAACATCTGGCAATGATCAC
>SJYC01145134.1:0-10429 GCA_006408675.1 Madoqua kirkii | reverse complement strand
TCTTGTGATTGGCTGAATTATAACCAAGTTGACCTCCCGACCTCATAGCTAGTCTATTGTTAATGTTAGGACACTGACTGGGAATATATGAGATCATTCAAGTTGGAATAAGGACATGTGGGAAGACCCTAATGAATCTAGGGACACCGAGCCCTTAAATTCTGACATTCAGACAGTGAAAGTGGCCTCTCTAGCCCAGTCGGAATGGCCTCAGCAACCCCCAATCTGAGGAGATTAACCAGGCATTGCGTAAATAAGCTGTAATGGTCTCATGAGGTAGTTGCTGAGCAAGACAATGTTGAGTCTCCACAGGAAACACCCCCACAACCCCATGAGACTTATGGTTAATCCAAGTCCTAGTAGGCCCTAAAGATGAAGTTAAAAGTGTGACTCATCATAGATGCACTATACTCCAGAAGACCTACTTGAGTTTTCTAATTGATGCAGACAGAAATCTGGGGAACATGTGTGAGAATGGATACTAAGTGTGGGATAATGGTGGAAAATAATAAATAAAATTGAGTAAGTTTGAATATACTGATAGGGCTCAATAAGCAGACATTCTGCATTTAATGTTGCAGCTTGAGGAGGTAGAAAGGATTTTGGTTGGTTGGTTAGTTGGCTAGAATATGAAGAAAAAGGGGCCGATCAAAGTGAGAAAGTTGAAAATACCTGATCTGCCTTGGAAAGGAGTACCTTAAGGTTGTATATTGTTACCCTGCTTATTTAACTTATATGCAGAGTACATCATGAGAAATGTTGGAATGGATGAAGCACAAGCTGGAATCAAGATTCTCAGATATGCAGATGACACCACCCTTATGGCAGAAAGTGAAGAACTAAAGAGCCTCTTGATGAAAGTGAAAGAGGAAAGTGAAAAAGTTGACTTGAAGCTCAACATTCAGAAAACAAAGACCATGGCATCCAGTCCAGTCACTTCATGGCAAATAGATAGGGAAACAGTGGAAACAGTGGCTAACTTTATTTTGGGGGCTGCAAAATCACTGCAAATGGTGATTGCAGCCATGAAATTAAAAGACGCTTACTCCTTGGAAGGAAAATTATGACTAACCTAGACAACATATTAAAAAGCAGAGACATTCCTTTGCCAACAATGGTCCATTTCATCAAGGCTATGCTTTTTCCAGTGGTCATGTATGGGGCTGTAAAGAAAGCTGAGCGCTGAAGAATTGATGCTTTTGAACTGTAGTGTTGGAGAAGACTCTTGAGAGTCCCTTGGACTGCAAGGAGATCCAACCAGTCCATTCTAAAGCAGATCAGTCCTGGGTGTTAATTGAAAGGACTGCTATTGAAGCTGAAATGCCAATACTTTGGCCACCTGGTGAGAAGGACAGCCTCATTTGAAAAGGCCCTATTGCTAGGAAAGATTGAGGGCAGGATGAGAAGGGGATGACAGAGGATGAGATGGTTGGATGGCATCGCCGACTCATTGGACATGAGTATGGGTAGACTCCAGGAGTTTTTGATGGACAGGGAGGCCTGGAGTGCTGCAGTCCATGTGGTCATAAAGAGTCAGACACTACTGAGCGACTAAACTGAACTGAACCTTGATTTAATATAAAGCAAGGAATTAAATGGCTCAGGTATATGTAAATATTATAGTGGATTTGTCACATAAGACTTATTTACCCACATTGGGATGGTCTAGAAGATTTGCTTCTCACCAAAACTGTGAAAGAAATTTTGTGAGAGGAGCTCCAGAGTTCTTGAAGTGCTGTTTCACTACTCTTCTCTGTAGGTGAGAACTTACAATGTGAACTACCGTCAATGAACTGAGAAACCTAAATGCAATGGAAGTGACTGGATCTAGGGATCCAAGAGGGACCATGCGGCAGGGGCCAAGTGGCAGCGTCAGTCACCAAAGACAAGCTGGGCATGAATTCTATAACACACAACAGTGTTAAAGCATAAATGGGAATAGTCTGAAGGGCTTAAATTCCAAAATATATAAACAAGGAATACAACTCAATGATAAAAACAAACAATCCGAACAAAAAATGGGAAGAAGACCTAAAAAGAAATTTCTCCAAAGATGACATACAGATGGCCAACAGGCACATGAAAAGAGGGTCACTATCACTAATTATTCCGTGTACTCAGTCGTGTGTGACTCTTTGTGACCCACGGACTGTAGCCTGCCAGGGTCCTCTGTCCATGGGATTCTCCATCCATGAATACTGGAATGAGTTGCCATTTTCTTTCAGGGAATCTTTCCCACCCAGGGATCAAACTCACATTTCTTATGTCTCCTACACTGGCAGGCAGGTTCTTTACCACTAGCATCACCTGGGAAGCCCCACTACTTATTAGATAAATGCAAATCAAAACTATAATGAGGTACTACTACCTCACACCAGTCAAAATGGCCATCATTAAAAAATTTCAAATAACAAACACTGGAGATGGTGTGGAGAAAAGGAAACCCTCCCAGACTACTGGTGGGAACATAAGTTAGCATAGACCCTATGGAAAACAGTATCAAGCTTCCTCAGAAAACTAAAAATACAGTTACTATATGATCCAGCTATCCTACTTCTGGGCATATATCCAGACAAAACTATAGTTCAGAAAGATACATGGACCCCGATACTTACAGCAGCATTCTGCACAATAGCCAAGACATGGAAATAACCTAAATGTTCATCAACAGATGAATGGACCTGCCAGGGGGCTCAGTGGTAAAGAATCTGCCTGCCAGGCAGGAGATGCAGGTTCAGTCTCTGGGTCCACTGGGTCAAGAAGATCACCTGGAGAAGGAAATGGCAAAAAAATCCCATAGACAGAGAAGCCTAGCAGGCTACAGTCCATGGGGTTGCAAAGAGTCAGACATGTCTCAGCGATCAAACAACAACAACAAAATACATACATACCACACACACACACGCAGGAATACTACTCAGCCACAAAAAAGAATAAACCAATGTCATGTGAGGCAACATGGGTGAACCCAGGGATTATCATACTAAACTAATCAGAGAAAGAAAAATACCATATTATGTCACTTATATGTAGAATCTAAGGCATGATAAAATGAACTTATCTATGAAATAGACTCACAGACATAGAGAACAGACTTATGGTTGCCAAGGGGCAGAGGCAGATGCTAGAGGGTTGAATTGAGAGTTTAACAGATGAATATTATTATATATAGCATGGATAAATGGCTAGATTTTATAATATAGCATAGGGAACTGTACTCAGTATCCTGTGATAAATCACAGGATTCCATCAGTGGAATGGAATGGAAAAGAATGTGTGTGTGTGTGTGTGTGTGTGTACACACGTGTATACGTATATATAATTGAATCACTTGCTATACAGCAGAAATTAGTAAAACATTATAAATCAACTATACTTGAGTTAAATCAACTAAAACAATCAAACAGTCTGACTCATACAGAACAATGGCATTGACTGGTGGGTCACAGTATTCCTAGAAGTGAAATATGTAGGCTTACTAAATTCTTACTCGATCTATTATCAGGAAGAAGGTTTGAGGTCAAGTGAATAAGAAGATAACCTGAATCATAACAGCAATGCGCCATAGTCTTTTTATAATTCCCTGATTAGACCCAGTTGACTAACCCAGAAACTCTGTAATGAAAAAGAGGCTGGGTCCCTTTGAGAAAAAATCCTTTTACACTGATAAAAATTTTTATGACTAACCTTTTTCCAAGTCTTCACTAAAGGAATCCACACTTTTTTACCAGTGTAACTAAATATTAAGGAAAAGAAAGGACTCTGAGGGGACTACTTGACACTATTTCTGAACTGACATTAATTCTAGGAGACCCAAAATGTCACTGTGGTCCACCAGAGTAGAGACTTATTAACTCCAGGTGATGAATGATGTTTTAGCTCAGGTCCACTTCACAAAGGCCCCAACTGGTTCTTAAACCCATTATGTGGTTATTTCTCCACTTGTAGAATGCATAACTGGAACAGATACATTCAGCTGGCAGAATCCCTACACTGATTCCCTGGTCTGTGAGATAAGAGCTAAAAAGTTGGGAAAGGCCAAATAGAAGCCAGGAGAACTATCTATTTAGGGAAACAGTAAACCAAACAAACTACCTCATTAGAGGACAGACTGGAGATTAATGACACTCTCTAGGACTTGAAAGATACAGAGGTGATGAGTTGCAACACAACCTCATTCAATTCACTAATTTGGGCTTGTGCAGAAGAGAGACAGATCTTGGAGAATAACCACAGATGATCCTAAATCTAACCAGATGGTGACTTCAATTGTAGCTGCCATACCAGATGCAAATTATTGCTTGAACAACTTAACACATGCTCTGGTTCATGGAATATGGTTATCAATCCAGTCAGCAATATTCTTTGACTCCTCTAAACTAGGACTATATCAAGTCTCCATCACACTATAATTCAGTCTGCAGAGATCTTGAGTGCCTTTAAGTTCCCCAAGATATCACACTGGTGCGTTACAGTGATGGCGCTGTGCTAATTGGACCTAGAGAACAAGTAGTAGCAACTACTCCAGAACTGGTGAGACATCTGTGTGTCAGAGAGTGGGATACAATCTGACACAAGTTCAGGGCCCTTCTACCACAGTGAAATGTCTAGGGGTCCAAGATGTATGTGGACATGTTGAGATATACCTTCTGACATTAAAGTGTTAATCAGTCACGTCTGGCTCTTTGGGACCCCGTGAATTGTAGCCCACCAGGCTCCTCTGTCCATGGAATTCTCCAGGTGAGAATACTGCAGTGGGCTGCTATTTCCTTCTACACGGCATCTTCCTGACCCAGGGTTAAACCCGGGTCTCTGGCATTGCAGGCAGATTCTTTAAAGTGTGAGCCACCAGGGAAGCTCATACATTCTAAGACAAATGATAAGTTTTTGCATGTGGTCTCCCTACAAAAGTGAACAAACAAAAAGGACAACACCTACCAGGGTTTCTTTGGATTTCCAAGGTGACATATTCCTCTTTGGGTGTGTTACTCTGGCCCACTTACTGAGTGAACCTAAAAGCTGCTAGTTTTGAGTGGGACCCAGAACTAAAGAAGGCTCTGCACCAGGTCCAGGCTGCTAGGCAAGCCACTTTGCCCTCTTGTGCCACATAATTCAGCGGATTCAAAAGTGCTTCAGGTGGCAGATAGGGCTGCCACCTGAAGCATTTGTCAGACCCTGATAGGTTAATCATAACTCAGAACCTTAGGATTATGGAGCAAAAATCTGTCATCCTCTTCTGAAAACTGTTCTCCTTTTGAGAAACAGTTTTTGGCCTGTTACTGGGCCTTTATAGAGACTGATAATTTAACTGTACTGTATCGGCAGAGTATGATTTGAAGTCTCTGGAAAACTCTACCCAGTACACATATGTCCACAATAAGATTTCTATTTGAATATTCAAGGCAACAACATTTTAAGTAGCCAAAAACAGGAAATAATCAACCAGTGAACTGATAAACAGTGATATAGCAATATATTAAGATACTAGTTAGCCATTAAAAGAAATGAATGCATACAACAGTCTTAGTGAATCTCAGTCAGTCAGTCAGTTCAGTCGCTCAGTCATGTCTTTGTGACTCTTTGCGACCCCATAGACTGCAGTACACCAGGCTTCCCTTTCCATTACCAAACCCAGAGCCTATGTAAACTCATAAACATCAAGCTGGTGATGCCATCCAGCCATCTCATCCTCTGACGTCCCCTTCTCCTCCTGCTTTGAAACTTTCCCAGCATTACGGTATTTTCCAGTGAGTCAGTTCTTACAAAGTATTGGAGTTTCAGCTTCAGCATCAGTCCTTCCAATGAATATTCAGGACTGATTTCCTTTAGCACTGACTGGTTTGATCTCCTTTCAGTCCAAGGGAAACTCAGCAGTCATCTCCAACACCACAGTTCAAAAGCATCAATTCCTTGGCACTCAGCTTTCCTGAGAGTCCAGCTCACATCCATACATGACTACTGGAATAAGCATAGCTTTGACTAGATGGACCTTTGTTGGCAAAGTAATGTTTCTGCTTTTTAATATGCTGTCATAGCTTTTCATCCAAGGAACAAGTGTCTTTTAATTTCATGGCTGCAGTCATCATCTGCAGTGATTTTGGAGGCCAAAAAAATAGCCTCTCATTGTTTTCATTGTTTCCCCATCTTTTTGCCATGAAGTGATGGGACCAGATCTCATGATCTTAATTCTCTGAATGTTGAACATTAAGCCAGCTTTTTTTACTCTCCTTTTTCAAGCTCTTTAGTTCATCTTCGCTTTCTGCCAAAAGGGTGGTATCATCTGTGTACCCAAGGTTATTGATATTTCTCCCAGCAATCTTGATTCCAGCTTGTGTTTCTTCCAGCCCAGCATTTCTCATGATGTACTCTGCATAAAAGTTAAATAAGCAGGCTGACAATATACAGCCTTGATGTACTCCTTTCATGATTTGGAACCAGCCTGTTGTTCCATATCAGGTTCTAACTGTTGCTTCTTGACCTATCTTCAGATTTCTTAGAAGGCAAGTAAGATGGCCTGTTATTCCCATCTCTTTATGATTTTTCCACAGTTTGTTGTGATCCACACAGTCAAATGTTTTGGTGTAGACAATAAGGCAGAAGTAGATGTTTTTCTGGAACTCTCTTATTTTTTCAGTGATCCAACAGATGTTGGCAATTTAATCTCTGGTTCCTCTGACTTTTCTAAATCCAGCTTGAACATCTGGAAGTTCACAGTTCAAGTATTATTGAAGCCTAGTTTGGAGAATGTTTAGCATTACTTTGCTAGTCTGTGAGATTAGTGCAATTGTGTTGTAGTTTGAACATTTCTTTGGCATTGCCTTTCTTTGAGATTGGAAAGAAAACTCACCTTTTCCAGTCCTGTGGCCACTGCTGCATTTTCCAACTTTGGTGGCATATTGAGTACAGCACTTTCACAGCATCATCTTTTAGGATTTGAAAAATTCAACTAGAATTCTATCACCTCCACTAGCTTTGTTTGTAGTGATGCTTCTTAAGGCCTATTTGGCTTCATATTCCAGGATGTCTGGCTCTAGATGAGTGATCACACCATTGTGGCTATCTAGGTCATGAAGATCTTTTTTGTATAGTTCTTCTGTGTATTCTTGCCACCTCTTCTCAATATCTTCTGCTCTGTTAGGTCCATGGCATTCTTGTCCTTTATTGTGCCCAACTTTGCATGAAATGTTCCCTAGGTATCTCTGATTTTTTTGAAGAGATCTTTAGTCTTTATGATTCTATTGTTATCCTCTTTCTTTGCACTGATCACTAAGGAAGGCTTTCTTATCTCTCCTTGCTCTTCTTTGGAACTCTGCATTCAAATGGGCGTATCTTTCCTCTTCTCCTTTGCCTTTAACTTCTCTCCTTTTCTCAGCTGTTTCTAAGGCCTCCTCAGACAATCATTTTGTGTTTTTGTATTTCTTTTCTTGGGCATGGTCTTGACCGCTGTCTCCCGTACAATGTCACAAACCTCTGTCCATAGCTCTTCAGGCACTTTCTTCAGATCAGATTGATTATTTGCAGCCAAAGATGGAAAAGCTCTATACGGTCACCAAAAAAAAAAAAAAGACCAGGAACTGACTGTGGCTCTGATCATGACCTCCTTATCGCAAAATTCAGACTTAAATTGAAGAAAGTAAGGAAAACCATTAGACCGTCCAGGTGTGAAATAAATCAAAACCCTTACATTTACACAATGGAAGTAACAAATAGATTCAAGGGATTAGATCTGATATGATAGTGAATTTCAAATGCATTTTATTCAGAGAAAGAAGACAGACATAAAAGGTGATGTACTACTTGACTCCATTTATATGACATTTTGAAAAATGCAAGACTATAGAAAGAAACCAACCCTGAATATTCTTTGGAGGACTAATGATGAAAGTGAGGCTCCAATACTTGGCCACCTGTTGCAAAGAGCTGACTCACTGGAAAAGACCCTGGTGCTGGGAAAGACTGAGAGCAGTAGGAGAAGGTGGGGACAGAGGATGAGGTGGCTGGATGGCATCACTGACTCAGTGCACATGAGTCTGAGCAAATTCCGGGAAACCGTGATGGACAGGGAAGCCTTACATGTTGCAGGCCATGGGGTCACAAGAGTGGGACGTGATTTCGACACTGAACAACAGAAACACAAATAGGAAGAAATCAGGCCAGTGGTTGTCATGCGTTGTGATTAGGGGGTCCTGCAGAACTTTTCAAAATGATGTGAATGTTCTATATTTTGTGGGGGTGGTTTTGTAACTGTTGGAGAAGAAAATGGCAACCCACTTCAGTATTCTTGCCTGGAGAGTCCCATGGACGGAGGAGCCTGACGCGCTACAGTCCTTGGGGTCACAAAGAGCTGGACTTGACCAAGTGACTAATGCTTATTTAACTGTATAAATTTGTCAAATTGAATCATGCACTTTAATTTTTATTTCAAATCATTTAAAATTGCATGATTTAATTTTTATTTCATATAAATGTTACCTCAATAAAGATGAGCTTGAAAACAAAAAGAAACTGAACTTTAAATAGTGTCCAAATTCACACAGAAAGAACAAAAAAGACCCCAGTGTTAGTTAGTCCATTAAAAATATTTTAAATAAAAGTGTTAGGAATTTTTAACAATACGACCTATAAATTTTGGTAATATTAATTCACCAAAAATATTTTTCATTTATCTGTAGCTGATTTTCATCATTTATAAGGATATTTTTAAAGAGATCAGTGAACACTGATCTCTTCTGGAGAAAATTTCCAAAGATGACTATAAAAATCTAAGTAAGAGATGTTCATTATATGAAGTGAAAATAATTCAGTCTGGGCTCATGCAGAACAGGTAATGACAAATCTTATGAATCCTAGCTTCCTAACAAAAACCAAAATTTGCAATGTGGGTGGATTCAGTCTACAGAGTGGGAGGGGAAATATTGTTTGGCACGTATTTTGGCAAGATATATGTAGCATTCTAGAATAACACAACCTATAAAACTAGTTGGCAGTATTTATAAGAAAAAAGCCTACCATTTAAAATTATGTTATACATTTCTTTTAAAAATTCCTATAACAGATTGTAATACAGCTCATCTTTCAGAAATTGCCCAGCAGATGCTTTGTGTTTACATTTTGTTCAAAGACAATATTTCATTCATTCTTGATTAAATGTTTATATGACTCAAATTTAGGTTAACTTAAAATCATGTGTTTTATTTGAATTCTGAGAGCAGGAAATGCCCTGCCCTATCATGGCATAATGTAAAAGGAAAATCATTTCAAAATATTTCCTGGTGAAATAAACCTTTGTGTTTTGCACAGAGCATTTTATTAGCACTCATTAATACTATGCTCAGCAATTAAATTCTATATTGTGGTAGGCATTATAAAAGCTATAATAATTATTTTAAACCTGTCTTCAACAGAAGGTTACTTTTGTATGTAATTTTAGAAACATAAACAAGGCAAGATCTAGAACATTAGAAAAAGTTTCCATACAATGAGGCAGACTCATTCAGAATGTTCAAAACTTGTAACTCAGAGGGAATAATCTGAGAAAATTTATGACACTAATTTTTTTTTTGAGTTTAATGGCAATGTAATTATATGGAGTTCTTATAAATAGCTTTACTTGAAAATTTCAGATGAGTTTGAGGAGAGAGGGAAATAAAAATAGCAGAAGTAGTCCTGGGAGTCTCTATAGGAAATTTGGTTTTCTAAGTATATACTCTCAGAGTTTGTCCAGATACACATATTGCACTTTTATTCTAGTAACTTTCCATGGAAAGTATTTTTGTAGACTCTGATGAAATACCAATATATGCTATGGTGTTTCAAGGGATGAGAGTAAATAGCAAATATTTTAACAATTTTCCTATCAGAACTGGAAATGGGTTTTCTTTCCTGGATTAAGAATAAGCAAAACTTGGAGAAATATGGTACAAGAATGGCAAAGATCGGTGCCATACAGGACACGATTGTGTGTACATGCTCAATCCCACAGCTCAGAAAAGCAATGGGTTTAACATATATCATGCTATTAAGAAAAGATAAATTTTTTCATTAGAATTCACTGACATTGTTACCTATTTACTTTGATGTGATAAGATGGCATTCTTTACTGAATATTGCTATGATTATCTGAAACAAATAATATCTAGAAAACATATACTAATATATGTCAATATTTATTTCCTGGTGATTGGAAAGACATTCTTATGAAAGATTAGAAACTGGGAAACCAATCTACTCCTTCTCATTCTCCTTCTCTCTCATTCATGTGTGTGTATCTCTCTCTATATATGTGTGTGTGTGTTCTATGGAAACATACAAGCTAATAAGCTGCATGCAAAGGAAGAATTTTTAACAAAAGAAGGGATGTCTCCACTCCAAAGGTGTTTTTTAAGGACAAAATTCTCAGAAATCCGTGGGGCAAGAGTAATTAGCACAT